>KK502537.1:0-53639 GCA_000688735.1 Glossina austeni | reverse complement strand
CCCCTTAATTATCAATTAAGGGTGGGATATTGGCATGTTGCTTAACGGATTATAATTTGTTGCTCTATAATGTTTATAAGGCCCTACTTATCTATATGTTCACAATGTACAGACTTATATCGATATGCTATTTAAACAATCTTTATTTATAAACATTTTCTTCTTATACCTTTTGTGGTCACTGGCGTATGCAGGAGAAGGATGATATGTTGACAGGGCGAGCAGACACGTAGGGGGTATTTAGTTACTATAGTGGGACGGCAATTCAGACCGACTGTTATTAGGGTCTACGGGTAGACATTTACACGGACGGATTCATTTTTGGGTAAGGAAGAAAACGCTTCCTTACAAAATATTTCTATTACACAAAGAATGAGCCTCATTCATATTGCATATACCAAAAATTTCTATTACACCGAGAATATTTTTATTACACCAAGAATATTTCTATATGATGATATGGGAGAAAGCCGAAAATATTTACAGATTGAAGAAAGTTTGTTCGTCAAAATTTACGAAATTGCAACATTTTATAATTTTCTCATAGAGAATGGTTCCAGACTTATATTGATCAATTGCATCAGAATGACGCTTGCACCATGATAAATCTCACTAGGATTGCATGCACGTAAGAATTGTGTCAAAAATCGGCGTCTGTTTATACAAATTGTGGCGATTGCGGACGTCCAATGAGTGGTGTGCCGGTTGGTATTGTCAGTAGTGTAAATCTATGCGTTCATCAAAATGCTCCACATGTGGTTTAATTGTAAATTCATGAACATAACTATTATATATGAATAAATAAATAATAAATAAACTAGTGAACTTCTTGCAGATAAAATTTAAAAAATTTAAAATTTTATGTGAATTTCGATGTTTTACTTGGCGTAAATTATAGATGATTCGTGTTGTTTTTGTAATCATCCTGTGCACCATAAATAAAGAATGTCTGTTATTCATTAACTGTGTCGGTAAAAGGTAAAAGTTAGTTAAGAGGGGATTTTCAAAAAGAATTGCGGCATTGTACTGAGCTTTGCCCAAAAAATCGTAAGATACGTCTAGTTGGCCTTATTTAGAACGCTTGCTTATTTTGGAGAATACATTACAATATAATGAACTAAAAAGGTTAAGTAAACGTAAGCAAGAACAACTGCAACAGATGCAAGATGATTGGAAAGCTGATGACAGCGGTGGGAACATGGATAAAATTTTAGACATCGAAGACCGTAGCGTTCAAAATATAACGCAACATATCGGAGGAGAAGATAACCCAGTAACCGAGTCGTATACCGAAGATTCTGATTAAGAAGACCTAGCGGAAGAAGTAATGGGACCTGATTCTTCGACAATATCTGCAAGCGATTTAGAAAAACTAGAAGCTCTATTATTCGGTTTTGAAGAAGAAATCCAATCGGGTAGAAAGGAGAATAACTGCGTTTCTGTTCAAATAAATTGAAAAATTCTCGAACAATTGTTTAGTGTAAAGAATAGAAAATTAACTAACAGAACAGAAATAGAATGGCGAGGAACGCATAATACCAGTCGAAAGAAAACATTAAAAAAAGTCGTCGAGAAGCTAACCAACCACGACAAAATAGTGCAGATACATTTCAATGAGATGTCTACAGACGGAACGACCGTTTACAGCCTACCGGAGGACAGGCTTATTGGATGCGGATACAGCGATAGCGACATCAAAAGATCTTCGTGTTCGGAGCGCGAAGTTTATTAGCGGCGTTCAACATGCTACTCCAGAACTACCAGAAATAAATGCGTTTAAATGATTATCACATTAATTAACTTCAAAAATGCTTTTATTTGTAACTATAGCGTCACACATGGTAAGCCAGGATCTATTGCAAAGGTTCTTCCACAACATGGCAGTGATCATCAGGAAGAGGAGCAGGTCATCAGAAGAAGTAGGTTGCTCAAAACGAAGATATTGCATATATTAAATGAACCTCACATGTAATTACAACTTACTTGAGCATATCTAATATGCGATCCAAGACAACACCACGATATTCTTCAAGGTGCGTTTCTTCTTAACAATTTATTCGTTTTGCTAAACAGACACAAATAGATTCATATTGACGGCATACACCAACAAATGTGCGCCGCCATACTTGTGTATACTTGCACCACATATATAAGTTACAGCATCAGATTGTATGCAGAAAAATGAAAAGCAACAGTTTGAATGCAGAAAACTATTCTGGCAACACATTCCTCTACAAACATTTGATAGAATAGGTTAAATCATAACGTCTATTGCATATACACATATATGTAACTATTATCAAAGAATGTATGAGATTATGTTTACTTTTACTATATAAACAACGAAAATTATGTTGCGCTATAGTCACGTAACCCCCTACGCCCATATAGACAGGGACTTTTTTCAACTACTAATAATAAAAAAGACAATCAAATTAACATATAATAAACATTTTTATTTTATAATTATTGTTGCTGTTGTTAAATTATGTTTATATTAAATTATTAATTTGTTTCCTTTCCTGCATTACGACTCCTGTTATCAACACTCACTTGTATGTTGCCTCTAAAATATAAATGTTAAATAAAAATTGCTTTAAATAAAAAAATTAATAAGTTACTCACTTTTCCGTTGTTATTTTTCTTCCTGGAAAATTATTGTTTATTTCCGAATTAGTATTATTTGCAATTATGTTTCCATTTACACGTCTGTTCTCCACACTAATTTTTTTTCCAGAAATGGAATATTCAAACACAACTTCGTCTAAAAAGAAAAAAATAAAAATAATAGAAATTTATATAAGTTATTAAAACATACCTATTGATATATTCATGTGTAGCACGCGCCAAATAGAACTGTAAAATAAATTACTTTAAAATTTGTTGTTGGTTCGCAACGTTGTACAAAGTAGTAGTTATAAACAAATTCGCACTCTCACATTGCACCAATTGCCAATAGCATATACATTCAACCAAATTCTGCCTCTCACATTACACCAATTTCCAATAGCGTATACATTTAACCTCACATGGCACCAAATTCAGGCTCTCACATTAGCGTATACATTCAACCAAATTCATACTCTCACATTGCACCAATTTCCAAAAGCAAATACATTCTACCTCACATGGCACCAAATTCAAAATCGCTTTTTTAATTCAACAAGTTATAAGTTTAATGGTATAATAGTATGAATCTTTTGAATTAAATATGTTAAAAATTAGTGAAAAAATGCACAAATTCACTTATTTATATTAGAAAGATGATAAGAAAATTTCCCATATGCGTAGCTGTGAAGCATCGCATTTAACCTGCTCTTTATGTGAAATAGATTTTCTGGGTTGGCGTGAGTACGATGCTCATCTTCGACGGCACGGAAGCCAAGTGAAAAACCCACTCTTCTGCTTGGAATGTGAAATGCGTTTTACTTTTTTTTACTTGCTGCTTACACTTGCTTGCTTACACTGTGCCAACCCAAACACTGGAAAGAGACACCATATCCATGTCCGCACAAGAGTTTTAAGACAAGACAAGAGTTTTAAGTGGAAGCCGGGTCTCAATACACATTTACTTGTGCATAATAATGAAAATAAATTAGAAATGATTTCGACGACTTATTGGAACATAAAAGAAAGAATCCTGGGTTTTACGTCAAACTTAAATAGAAAATCTTGGGTTTTATATCAACCTGAAATATAAATGACAAATGAGTTCGACCAGCTGTTGGAATATAAAAGAAAAAATCGTTGAATTCTTAGACGAACATTTCGTATTGAATTTGCACAGATATTGCAAGAAAAAGTGAACTAATCATACATTTTTCAAAAGCTATTTCATGCTTCTTGGCAAATTAAGAAAACCGACGCTCTCAATTTATATTAATGCAACCGAGTTGAAAAAAAATAAAACAAGCAAAATGTAATAATAATAATAATAAATAAGCAAAATTGTAAAATTGCAGACATGTATTATGCAGGTCGTGAAACAAATCCTTATATTCAAAAAAGAGCAACACAATAATGCTGTTGTTGTTGTCGTATTACACCAAGATGTTGGTTTGATAGAGAAGAAAACTTATATACACACGTTTTTATTTGCGGAAATGAAAAGCTTCGTGTTCATAAAGCACGCTTAGATGCACTCGATTGCCTTACCGTCCGTAATACGTTACATATTTTTCGTACAGTACTTTAAAAGAAGAAGGTAATATAAACATTTTTTAATTAAGCGTATGTCCTATCGTAGGCTTTTTATCATTTGACCGACTTAATCCGTTTTTAATACCGAATTACATGCGACAACTTTCAATGTGTTCGCCACATTGTGAAGACGGTTATTTAATTTTAACATTCATGGGTCCATTCAGAACTCGAAATAAATATATTTTCCAGAGTCTCTAAACGTCTCATGTACTTAAGAGCGCTTCAACCAGATTATTTGATATATTTGACGAATTGTTATCAGACTACAAAACTAGACCCGAATGATGGCATCCTGTACAATTAATTCCCTGACTCGCCTTACATGAACGGCAATTATATCTGAGAAAACTGGTTGGTTGGTAGAGAGTTCGTGACAATCAATGATAACCATTACCAGCAGATGCTGGGTAAACACTTTTCGGAACGCGGTACGTGAGACCCAAGTTGAGAAAAGATATCGACAATGAAAAAAAGCTCAAGAAAAGGCGTTCTTGGTGAAAAATTGCTTAACGGAAAGCAAAACACCAATGCAGCTTGTATGTATTTCTAGGAAACCGGTCTGTAAATCAAAGTAATAAATTTGTAATCAAAGTAATAAATGGTGCTATTGACTCGCCGTCATTACTTGGTGAAATAAATTTTAATGTCCCTAACCGCTTCTCTAGGCACTCTACCTTGGTGAAGCTAAGTCATTGGAAATATAATTATGAACTGTTTAACCCGCTCAGAGTTGTTTGCAAGAACCTAAATGACGTCTATCACCTATTCTCATTATCGGACTCTTTAAAGTCCATTAAAGAAACATTGCTTAATACACGATATTTATCAATATCGTACTTAAACTAGCTTTTAACCCTAAAAAGTCACTATGATTCGAAAATGAATTGTTGTTAACTATTATCGGTTGCCAAGCTAACGCATGTTTGCGATGGCTTAGGGGTTCATTTGCAATTTGGTCCTGTACCGGTTGTGGGTGTGGCTCTGTGCTAATTGTGTACATGCTTTTTTTCTTTTTTCTTTTTTTTTTTCCTTCTTATTTGTTTTATTATACTTATACTAAGTTTTAATAATAATTAATTTAAAATTACTTTAAGAGCCATTTGAACTCAACTGTCATTTGTTTTAGTCGAGTTCCTGTATAAGTAGAATAAATAAATAAATAAATCAAAAATGACAGGCCATAGCAAAAGACAGCGGCAATATAGCGGCAGCATCGGTCTATGAAAGTGAAAATCGCCAAAAAATTGTTTTTCAATTACCTTCAGATATGAAGATATGTGTATGCACATTTGTCTTCTGCTTTTTTCCATATCAAAAAAATAAATAAAATAAAATATATAATTAAATAAACACCCATAAAACGTATATGTGGTGGGTCGTGCGAAACTCTTTTTTTCTTCCCTCTCACATACAAAAGAAAAGTTATGATCATGATGCAGTAAGTTTATAGAAATTTTAACAAGAAAAGTAAGCCACCAAAACATTGGCATAAATATTCTTACAAATTTCCGCTTTTCTATGATTCGGTCCGCATCACTAGATCGTGGATAGTGTGTTGAAGAGAAATGCACTTCAGAATTCTTTTAACTCCAAGTTTCTTTATTTACAATCTATTCTTTAAGGCAAGGACTATTTACATTTTACCTTGGCAATATTCTCGACTTCTCAACTTCAGTATTCTTTCCCGACTCAAATGTTTTCGTACGACTAACTCTGTTTTCCGTAAATTGTCTATTTATATACATTTTTACAACCATGTCACTATTACCTAACTTCATGGCTTCATTTTTAATCCGTTAACCTGCTTTTATGCTAATCGTTTTCCTCGGTCGGCAGTTGTATGGTGCGCCGCGAATATGCACCAGGAAATTTATTGCTTGGGAAAAATCAATTAGTTAGCATTAACTGGATTTGGGATTTTCGTAACAATATGTTTGGCTAAAGCCATCTCTTTGTTACTAGGTATTAGAACCAGTTCGTGGACCGATTCAATTTATCGCATTAATAACTATTTTCGTAATTCATCCGCCTTAATAAGCAACAGTTCTTCCGTAACACGTAAATGTAAATCATCAAGCTGAAAAAAGAAGAAAATGAAAAAATGCAACTTGAAACTTACGTAAGGATCAAAACATTCAAGATCTAGTTCTTGTTTGACTTTTTTGTATTTGTTAGCGAATTTTATATCGCCCAAGTGTAGAAGGCTACCCAAAATTTTAAGGATATCAGATATCTGTAAGAAGATCAAGTCGTTTAAACAAAGTTGGAGATTTTTGTATATTTTGCCTTATCTGTCTTGAGTCGAAACGTAATATTTGCATGGCTTGAATTGTTTCTTTAAATTATTCTCTATCTGAAATTTTGTCTATTTCAGGGGAGCAACTGCAATTTAGGTAATAGAAGCAATTCTGTTGATCTGAAGTAATTAAACATTATCAACAAAACTACAGCCGTTCAATATTCAAAATGTGCGGTAGAGCGGACGCGCGGAGAAGTTGACGCTTATGATTGCGTTCAATCGACGTATACGGCAATGATATATTTAGGCTTTTCTGTCAATTGAAGGTACCTTAAAAAAATATATATTTTGTTTATGTGTATAGTTATTAAAAGTAATAGAAGCAACATTTTATATATTTAGGCAATTATTTGCGCTTCAATCATGTAATGTTCACTCAGCATTTTCGTAAAGTACCTGGTTCATAGAGAAAAAAAAAATACTTCAGAACCGAAAATTTGTGCTTCTTTTGTAAATTTACTTAGATTTCTTCTCGGCTTCCTTAACTTTTTTCAAGAACTCTATATCCATCCACTTCTGCAGCACAACTCGACGTTTTTGATGTTTTCTTAAATTTATGGCTAACCACAAAGGCACATGCACTGGCCCAAACTAGCCAATATTCAAAGCAAAGGTTCAAATGCAAAATATGTATATTACGAATCTGCGGAAAGCCTTAAATCGCTTAAATCAGCACAGACACGGTTACCCCGATATAATACATTTAGTATTTTTCCTGCTTAAAACCAAACAAAATTCATCGTTAAAACAAAAGGCTATTCATTTCGTAGCAGAATTCATACGGAAACGTTCTATTTTTGATCAGAGTATTATGAAAATGTTAGCTGAACGGATGATAGTAGAACCAAATCAAAGTAATTATCTGGTAATTAAACCGACAGAATTTAACAGAATTTTGTGCTATATTTTTATTTTTAACAGAACTCCGTGCTACATTTTTTCGAAATCTGGGAGGAATGGAAGGACTTCTTTCGTGAAGAATATAAGACAAACGCATTAATAGGCAATTATAAAATACCTTACATTGCTTTAATTGATGGTATTACCATGGATGGCGCCTTCGACCTTTCTGTTCATGGTAAATACCGCGTAGGTACAGAACGCACATTATTTGCTATGCCCAAAACAGCGTAGTTTTTGGATATATTTTAAATTATATAAATTCAACATTTTACACTGTTTCTGAGTGCGTGGAGACCATCGATTATATTTTGGACAGCTTTCTGTGGGTGAGTTCTTCATAACTACGAAACCGTTTTAAGTTTGTTGAAATTTTGGAAAACGCAGCATTCATCATCATCATACTTTTTATTTTTTAAGCAAGAATTTTTCGAAAGTTTATATGTACAGTCTTTCTTATAATATGATAAACAACGAGTGATAGTTTGTTTAAATTTCCGACTCAGCTAAAGACATTTGAAGGTTATTGCTACCACCTCTTTTCACGATTTTCGGGGTCTTGAGTCCAAACTAGTGTAATTTGTTCCTTAAGATATATTGGGAAGAGGTATTGGACATTGAAAAGTTTTTTTTTCCAAATTCGAGAGAAGAAGAAAAACAAGAACATGTTTATAAAATTAGTTTAAAAAATATATATAAACATCATATAAGTCTTCGATTATGCTGAAGTGATTCTTAACTAATTAAAAAACTATATAGAATGAAAATAAACGAAATAATGTGGTTTTTACAAATATAGTCGTATATACGATGGGGATTTTTGCAAAGCAATATTTTTGTGGTGAAAAATTTCAATTTCAGTTTCTTGAACAAGAATCATTGAGTCCTTCGATAAATTTTCTGAACAGAAGAAGAAGAAGTCTACGCGGCCCTTCAAAATTTTGTTTTGAAAGAGCAATTTTTGTCTCAGATCAGAAAGAAAAATCCTTATTTGTTGATTGGCGATTATTTAAATATTACGCTGAACTGTGACAAAAAGCCCTGCGAAAGTACGCAAAAACGACACCTTAAATTTAAAATTCAATACGAAGTCATTTCAAAAGGAAAAGCAAAAACAAGTAACTGTTAATATGCCTTAACGTACCTGATACAAAAAGTGCATTATATCCAAACAAAAAAAGACAACAACTGAAATATCAGGCAAAGTGAAACATCACGATTTGGAAAAGGAACAACGTTACGTGATCGAAATTTATATTACGATGTTCCCAACTTAGAAATTTTTTCGTCTGTAACAAAAAAAAATTAAATTGATCCTCCGATACGGCTACGGCAAATTCTATTGCCGCCAATTCTTCGGTTAACAATATTTATAATGTGTACATCCCGGTCAAATTCTGCGAAATCCGTGAGGTTGCTTCCATATCCTCTGATTTCACCGAACTAGAAATCCACTCAAACGCCTGTCCCAACAATCTGCTCATATTAGCCCCCTACCTGTCTTTTGCAAAGTTGGGGAAGTTGCGCTTTCACAAGTTCGACCAAATGTCTAACTCTAGTTTGCCTTTGGATACAGGCCGTATAAGTTGTTCCAGAAATGTTTTGCCTGCCCACATCTGTTTGGGAGGCATAAACATCCCGCTTAATGCAAGTCCCGGAATGCAAATGTTGGCGTTCCTGCCGCACTAATAAGGTCTGCTCACGCCAAAAGCCACTCTGCCCTTCCTGTGACATGATTGCTTCACAAACTGTCCTCAAATGCTAAAAAATGAATCAATTGCAAGACTCATCACCCTTCTAGATCCAAAACTTGTCCAACATACAAGAAAATTGCCAAATCGAAAAAAGGTTCACGATTCTTTTCTATTAAGAATTATAACGTAGTTATATTTGACCGTGACTCCTCCTATGGTGGCTGAGTGGCGATCCTTATATCTAACAAGCTTACATTCTCTTGCGCTTCTAATTTTGCAAATTGTGTGCCTATTGAAGCTTGCAGCTGCCCCATTCATGCTTCCCTTGATCCTACTCATTTTGGTTCCGTCTCTTCTTGCAAACATCTTTCCATATATACATCTAATCTAAGTTCTCTTAGTACCTGGAGGACCCATAACGACACCTTAGTTAATTCTCACTCTCTAGTCGAAATTGGTCTTTATTTGCATCCTCTTACCCGCGGCCGCTCACATACCGAAGTTCCAAAGTACTTTGAGGGCTATTTTCGCCCAAAACCTGGTGCTGGGGTAGCTCATTGACTCCAGTTTTTTTTT
Source organism: Glossina austeni (assembly GCA_000688735.1). NCBI lineage: Eukaryota > Metazoa > Arthropoda > Insecta > Diptera > Glossinidae > Glossina > Glossina austeni. Next base: position 43,967 of record KK502537.1, on the reverse strand, counting down.
TACAAGAAAATTTTCCCTACTTACCTTAGCTTTCTGCGTGTTCCTGTCTTACCGTTGATTGCCGTTGTAGCTTTCTTCTGTTGTTCATAAAACTTGGTTTTTTTGACTCGAGTTTATATAAGAGGTTTTATAATTTTCAAGATATATTTTCCAGTGTTTCTTCTTTTACATTTCAAAAATAAGTTCATTTTTATGTAATATAAGGATCTAGCATCACCACCGTTGTAACCGCACTAACTCGACCGGCACGTCTACTACGTTGCTCGCCTCGTGACCAACTCACTTAATCTAACTTACTCTAACACTAAAATTTCTAAAACTTCGGCTTATTTTCCTTTACTCTCGGTTTCCTTCGCCTAACCCTAATTCTCTTAGCCTGACTTACTCTAGCACTCCCCTCAGAGACGAAGAATATGTGAGGCCAATACGAGTCAGGACGACCTTGGTTCCTCACAGTACCTCTAACCTTTACCTCACAGTACTGTCCGTAACATTTCAACCACCGTCCAAACCAATCACTTAGATTCCCAAAGTCTTCTAAAAAATCTTACCCTCCTAATCCTTGATGGAACACTGCATGCAATCGAGTCACTGCCAAACTTAGAGTCGCGATAAATAAATGCGAAAGATCTCCTTCTAAAATAAATTTCAAATTTTTGGGCGATATTAGAAAGGAATATACTTATACATAAAGGTTGGAAACAATTTTGTGAAAATGTCAATAGTGACATGTCAATCTCAAATCTTTGGCGCACTGTGAGAATTTTCGGAGGTACGACTTCCACTCGTTGTTCCATTCCCTCACAATTTTTAACTAGTTGTGTGACAAGCTTGCTGGACGTTCCGGTCCTATAACCCCTCTGTTTCACTCAATAAGGAACGTGATAACTTTTTTTAAGTGACATATCTTTCTCCAAGCTTGATAAAGCCATTAATCTCTCAAAAGAGTCAGCTCCGGGCTTAGATAGTATTCGTAACAATTACCTCAAAATCTTGAATATTGAAAACAGATTAATCCTACTAAAAGAATTTAACAATATTGTAATTACCGGCTATGTATCCTCGCCGTGCTACGACTTCCAAATCTTCACTTCAAGAAAAAAGAACAACTCGCCAGTTAATCTTAATTTTTGCAGATGTATTAATGATGATTGCCTTAACTGCCTACGCCTACAAAAATTTTCGAGAAAGTGTTATACTCACGTCTAGAATAGTGTCTCGAGTCTGAACATATCCATAGCAATCTTTAACTTGGTTTTAGACATTGCAGATTTGCCAAAGACAACATTGTCACTTTGTGGTAAGCAATAAATTCAGCGTGTGCTATGAACCAGTTTCTCATTGCCTGCTTTCCGCGCATAACTTCAGCATTTGATTCTGGCAATATCAACATCTCAAAATCTGTCCTTCTCTCTTCCAGCCTCCCTACCAAATTCTATAATTTGTTATATAACCTTTCTCTCTATAAGAACATGTTAATTAACAATGATGATATTGTTGTACAAAGCAGATCTTTTACAGGTGTTCCTCAGGCACCTGCATTAAGTCCTCTTGCCTTTAATTTATATATTAACAAAATTTTCAGTTTCCTTCCTAAAAACATCTCAATCCTGGGCTAGACTGACGATCTTGTCATTTTTATTTCCTACTCTGATCCAGATCTGCCATCGACGTTATTTCCTCTCGTCTTGAATCACTTCAACTCACACTTTCAGTCGATAAGACCAAATGCTTTGTCTTTTCAAAGATAAGGAGAGACCCCACGGTTACTCCTCTGCTCATCTATGGTTCTTCTATTGAATTTATTAAAACTTTACACTTTGGGTTTGTCATACTCTAATGGTATATCTTGGGGTTCTGACCCCTCTTGCATGGTTGAACTGTATCTTATATAGCTTTTAATGGCATTAATTCTACACACAAACTAAACTTGAAGCAGATGGCAAGTTTTATGCCTCTTCAAAAAAAGACTTCGTTTACTCGCTAATTTTTTATCTAATAATATCCTATCCTTTGCAAATCATTCGGCTTTACCTTTCACTTACAATTTTATATTTCTCAATTCCTCTCCTTCCTTCCATTTTTGCTGACAAAAATAACAACTTCGACATTCTAAGAACTGGTGTACATAGCTTATTCAAAATTCCCCTTGGTTCTCAATATTTTCGACCTGTAACTAAATTGTTACCAGTGAGAAAATCCACAGTTACTACGGCAGAGGTACACCGAACTTAGTACTCGAACTTGGTCAAGACGTATAAGCGTTTACAGTCAATTTATGAAACTATTCTCTTTTATACATTTCTGCTTTCACACCCAGCAATTCCTTCATATAACTTTTTCTACTCATATACATTACATCTTAGACATCGGAATTTACTCCTAGCTCTTCCGTTCTCTCCTACGTGGTGGACGGGTAATATGCATACTTTAATAAAAACTATGAAAAAAATAACGTGAAATAATAGAAGAAGAGGAAGAAGCTCACAAATTATTCAACTAGTAATGACGAGTATAACAAATAGAATTGAAATAAAAAGCAATTTTTGCACGATTTTTGATGATTTTTCCTGTTATCTGATTGGATAACAGTTTTGGGAGCGAATTAATTACACGCAACTAAGGTTTTATGGCGTTAATTTTCGCAGCATTCTCGTGGATGTTAGCGAATGATCCAAATTAGAATTTCATAACGTTTAAACGTATGATACATAATCCAAACAGTCAAAATAAGATAGACTGTAAATAGGATTTATATTTGATGAGTTTTTCGTTGTCGCGATGTAATAAACCAATAGGAGAGTCGGCTGATACAACAGTTTCATTATCTAAGTCTGCTATCATGCGCAAAACACCATGAACAGCCGGACATTTTCGCGAAGACGGCGATGAGCTTTGCGCATTGCGAGGAAAGGAAATGGCGATTGGAATAAACTTATCTGTTCGAGGGTTTTTTAAATAAGCAATTGTGGCTTAAAGAGCTTATTCCTAGGAATGCAAATAAACTGCAATGTACCATCTGAACCCGCATCAAAATATTTAATGCCCAATCTCTTAGTTCTGAAACTCTTTATTAAAATATAAGGGGTCATAAAACTAAACTGAGTGACTTGTTCATTAACATCGTAAGACGTGGATTTCGGGCCATGGTTTTGCTGATATATGGTTGAAATCTCAAATAAATTCTTTTAAACGTTTTTGTTCAGAATATCAAGTGGTTAGGCTTGATAAGTCCAGTAGACGTGGAGTTGAGCGCTGATTACAGCATATGTGGCAATTAATGCCAATGTTCAGTCTTTCTAATAATGCTGAATTAAAAGTATCCGACTGAACTCATCCAAACATTTATAATAACATTTATAATATTTTCTGTTCTTACATACCTCCATCGCCCGAATTATCTGTCTACTTATAGTAAGTTGTACTCATTCGTGAAGTGTCTGTGGGACCAAATGATGAATGAGTTTTTATCATTCTGGGACACTGTAATATGCCGTGCAATTAATAGGTGGTGAATCCTCAGGTTTAATAGTACGCGTTACTCATTGGTTCGTTACGATTTCTTCTTAGAAGATATATATAACTTGCACTTGATGCAATTGGATATGGTATACTGCCCTAATAATAATACATTATTATTGAATATAGCATTTTCAAATATAGTAGACTTATCACTACCTCGTATTGGTTGCTTTGCTCACCCGGAATATTGTTTTCATCCAACGATTTGTTTTTCTTGTGACATTTGAGTTTGTTAAGCGGTATGGAGATGATATCAGAATAAGCGAATATAATTTTTTAAAACCAATTGCGAATCATTGCACATAGGTACACAAATAAGAAACAGGAATTTTCGTATGGAAAATAGAAAATAGACATTGTATCAGATGCAAATAAGTGGTAATTGGAAGCCGGATGGACTACCACTCTCTTATTAGCTGCTTCGAATATATCGTGGACCGGTTTTGCTTTATTGACAGATGACCAAATGTTATGTAATAAGCTGAACTCGTGTTGTTTTTCGCTCGTTTTCAGAATAGTAAACGGATCAAATCAATTAATGTTCGTTAGTAGCTTTGGATGTTAGCCGTCTAATGAAACTTTTAACATTTATTAAAAGCCCACGCTCTCCTATCAACCACAGAGTATAGCCTTCCTGCCAAAGTGATTCAGAGTCGCAGTCGATGCGGATGGCATGGCTGAGGCGACCCATCAATTTTTATGCCTAAGATTTTCAAAAGCCATCCACGGTTCATTTCTAGCAACGAATCAAAAAAGGCCGCCTTTTGTATCGTTTTGGCAAGAAAGACGGTGGATGGCGGACATGGGAAGAAAGGTCATTAATGTTTAAAATAAATAACATAAAGCTCAAATGCCTTCCCTGAGGAACACCCCACGAAACCAGGATATCCAACCAGAGTGTGGAGTTAAATAACGCTCATCGAGTACGACCAGTAAGTTAATTGAAAGACTACAGCAACAAATTCTCAGAGAAGCCCAGTCGATCAAAAGTTCATGATATTTTTTAGAAATCCGTATATGTCACATGCATCCGTTTGCTCAAAGCAAAGGCGTATAAGCTCTAAGAGCATATAAGCTCTAACAAGTTAGCATATGTAGTATATGTCTACCTTTAACGAAATCGTGTTGACATAGTGATAACACTGACATTATAGTTGGTGATAATCTCACAGACAATAAAACTTGCAATAACTTACGTAGGACACGAAATTTCGTAATGCTTCTGTAATTATTAATGTTGCCTCTAAGGGAAAGCAACCAACCTTAAAGCAGTTGTTAAAAGCATGCATCAAGGAAGTACAAAGTACATCCGCCCAATTCCTGAGAATACAAGATGGAATAAAGATGTTCAATTCAGATAGCGTAATAGGTCCAAAAATGTCGAACGACTTAATATGATAAGGATACACGTCCATCGGCGTAGAAGTAATAGAATAAGACAGATATAATTCTGCAAAGGGGTTGGCTATCTCGAGATCCTTCGACGCCTCTGAATAGTCATAACGCATGACAAGCGGATAACCCATGATCTTCGGCCTCAAGTCAGTAAACTTAAGAAAAATTTTAGGATCGGCAAGAATTTTATTTTTTATCCTATTTCTGTAATTAACATAAAATTCATTTTTTAGAGAATTGAATTCACGTCTGACAGCTAAATATTTGACCAAGTCAATAAACAAACCACTGCGTTTGCACTTTCTAGAAACCCTGTACTTTTTATTTGTCAATTTCCTAAGACGGTCATTAAATCAAAACAAAGAAGTGTATTCTGTTGAATGATTTAGCCGGAGTCGATATAAAAATGGCAGATAAAAGGTTGTTATAAACAGCGGACAAAGAACTTTCAGTATCATAATAATCCAAGTCCCAAGACGTCGAGTGTAAAGCATTTTTAAGGTCTTGATAATTTGTTTTCCTGTATAAATATTTCACTCGACAGTCCCCTGAACAGTTTACTGAAGCCGTTGACTAAAAAATCAGTCAGACATATTAATAGAGTTGAATGGTATCTATCGTCCGGTGAAGTAAATGGCTCGGCACAGCAAATATGTATAGTTTTGTTATTAGAGAAGAATAAGTCTAATAACTTGCTATTAACGTTCGAAATGCAATTGAGCTGCATCACAGATTTAATCGAACAACACATCCGGAACAATTAGGAAAAGAGTTAGACGTCTAATAGCCAATATCCTGATTGAAACTCCACATGACATGATATGCGATAAGTTGAAGTCTCCCAGCACTAAAATAAAATCGCACGCAACGTAACAAGAACGGAGAACATAACAAGAACAGTTGCTAGCAACTTTTTACAGCAATTAGCACACCACCACCCTATCTCTCTGAAGACATGAAAATCATGACGAAAAAACTCCGCATCATTAACATTTGGCTTAAGCGAAGTTTCGAAAAGAGCCACAATGTCATAAACGTAGCCAATCGAATTAATCATTAAGTTATTAAGTTTCGTGTTGAGGACACGTACATTCTGATAAAGGACAGAGTGTAACCCTTCGTTCTTCGAACAATCCACGGAACGCTTATAGGCGGAATTACCCTCTTACGAGGCAAAAATTTTCCAACTAGAGCGCCCTCAGTTCAGAACAAACAAAGGAAATTCAAAAAACGATCAAACATTGAAGGCGGTGTTAAAATTATAAAGGACGATATTTCTCTAGGCTGATCAGGATAAAACTTGCAGAAATGACCACAAGATCGTGCCCTGCCCGGTTGCATCCATTAGAATAGAAACCTGACTACCTACTTCATGCTGACTCGCTGGACGCTAATCAGCTGCAACGAACCTACCTCCATTAATGTTGGAGGAACAACTGGTCTTTGCAGGAAGCAACACCATTACCCCTTCAGTACCCGGAGCATCATTAACCGTATACATAACATTTTCCGCGAAAGGATGAGCAGTAACCAAAAACAAAGAAACGTCGTCCTTAACTGAAAAATCGAGGCAATGTCTCCGAAAGTGCTGGAGAAAGCAAGTCACTACAACAATGCAATGACTACAACTGTTCAATGCAAGACTCACTAAACTCTAGGTTTCCTTTCGAAACGGAGGGCTTTCTTCCTATTAGTCCACTTCCCTACCACTAAACACAGCACATTTAGGGTGAGCCAAACCATCATAAACCCAGCACTGTTGAATACGATTGTGCTAGCTTTCGTTACAATTTGCAAAATACAATCCATCTAAATAAATACTGAAAAAAAAAAACAAACTTCTTATCTAAATTAATTGGTGTTATTTCAATCAATGGTGTAGTCTCAATCACCACAAACACTTCCCATCAAAGAAGTAATTCTGCGAGTGATGCAGTTATGCTTGTTGTATACTATTATTCTTGCTATTGCTGTTGGTGCTTGGCCAACTTAAGTCGAACATTCCTCTCACTGACGCTTAAGAAAGAAGCCTTGTCTAATTAGTTGACGGAAAAACGGAAATAAATTGAAGATTTACCGCGCTGAAAAAAGAAAAGAAAGCTTCTCAACCAGCACTTGCTTCAGTCAAGAATCTAAAGCCGGCTCAGTATTGAGATCCACTCCGTTATAATTTCAATTAAACAAAAGAGAAGATGCAACGGGCTAACGAGTAGAAAAGTCGAATAAGCAGATAACTTTACTTTACACCAGTAAGACTGCAAATTGGCTTCTGACCGTGTTTGTGCCTATTTCCACCACAAAGTATTCTCTTAGTTGTATTAACTTAATGCTTTTTTGATACTTTAGTTTTTTTTTTTTTTTTTTTTTTGGATTGTTGGGAAGAGATGGACCAAGCCAATAGATTTGTGGCTTATATGTCCTGCTTTAGTTTCATAACAACAAAAGTTTTAGAGCAAGCAAGGAAACAATGTGTTGTTTCCACACAGGGATTCCACACACAGGGGTGCTTATTTGCACCACAATGCAGACTTTTGATTGAATAAAATTAATGTGTTTGATGTTTTTATTTTGATAAATAAAACACTTTTTTAGAGCCAACATGAAAAAACGTGTTGATCCCCCAGGATTGCCAGGCCAGGGGCTTTTTTTTATCAGAAAAAACATTTCACTGGCAGTATTAGCGTATCAAAATTATTAAACACTACTTCGAAGACTGAAAAGCAACTGGAATGAGCACGCTTACGTAAACCTTTACTACGAACATGTAGAACATATGTTGTTTATAGACAAATATTTCTTTTTCACTAAAACCCTGGTGGAACTAATCGCTCACTTCACTCTTCCGCAAACTGCAAGTGGCTAAACAAAAATTTACTAAATACCCCAATATTTCAAATTTAAATGACTTCAAAGCATCTCAAAAAGAATGGAAAAAATCAACCAGAAAGGCCAAAAGAACTCACCGAGCTCTGGTAGTAGAAGAACTTTGCACAAACGGCAACACAAAACCTTTCTGGAAATTTCTAAATGAACATCGTACTACCAAAAGGAAATACAAACACGTCATCGGGGATGACCAGAACAATAGATTGTACCTAGAATGGCTAAAAGCCCTAGTTCCCTCGTCTAATTTTCTCGTCGCCCCCTCACTTAACTCTCAAGTTGACAATTTCTCCCCTTTCTCATTCGATGAACTCATCCACATCCTTAAGCAAAAAAAGAAATCCACAGCAGCGGGTTACGACGGAATTAAATATGATATAGTAAAGGCCCTCTCTTTGACTAGCCTCCAAACTCTTCTATTAGCACTTTGTCTCTTTGGCGCACCATCCAAATAGTACCCATTCCTAAACCCGGAAAAGATCTTGAAATCTTCACTAATTTCAGACCAATATCCCTTCTACCTGTACTTTTAAAAATAACAAACCTAATGATCAAAGAAAGACTCACAAACTTTCTGCACAACTCACTCCTACTCCCCTTAAGGTCCTTTGCCTATCAAAAACACCTTTCCACCGGCATGTGTCTAAACGAGCAATTGAAAGCAAACGGTAAACAGGTAGTTATGCTTCGTGTAGACATTAATAAAGCTTACGACTGCGTCGATCTTGGGAAACTTGGTCAAATCCTAACAGACTTTAAAATGCCGTCACAATCTAGACTGTGGGTCCTAAACTTTCTCTCATCGCGAACCCTTGTTATGGGCTCAAACTCACTTGAAGTTTGCGAAGGCCTACCTCAAGGCAGTTGTCTCAGTCCAATTTTGTTCAATTTGTACACAGCCGGACCACATCAATTACAAGACAATACAACCCGCGTATTTCAATATGCTGATGATTTCCTTATTATTTCTACCGGAAAATCTCTAGTAGAAGCAGTCTATAATCTCAACATTTAAGGTAATCTCTTTTATAGACTTTGTGCGGATCTAAATCTACTCTTCAACCCGGAAAAATCAAAACTCATCCGTTTTGCTAAGGGTCTCAAAAAATTTTTCCACATCATAGTCAACGGCATAAAAATCAGACAATCCTCGTCTATCAAATTTCTGGGCAGAATAATCAACTCAAGTTTGAACACTCACGAGCATTATAGAGACAACATCGAAAACTGCCATACGGGCTCAAATGTCATCAAACTCTTAACCAACCTCCACAACGGACTCCCACCTAGGAAAGCTCTTAATGTTTACAAACCTATTGTTCGATCAAAAATCGAATACTCCCATTCCACATCGTGCAACGCTCCTGCATATACAATCAAAAAAATACAAACCTTTCAAAACTCAATTCTAAGACGCTGCACTGGACTGTACCCCTCAACACCAATATCAATCCTATATTCTATCTCACATGAACTCCCCGCTGACAAGAGAATTCTTCTTGTAACGGAAAAAAACTCCTCAAGGCAAAAATCTTTAAAGCGACCTTTTTTGAAAAAGTTGTCTCCAAACATAATGACGTCTTTAGTAGCTACTCTACTTGTTTCAAAAAATTCAGCGAAGTTAATTCAATGCCCTCTTGGAACAGTATTTCTCACGATAAGTGCATAGTGGATCTAAACCTACTAATTTCAATCACCAATTCCAAAGAAAACCGGTCAAGGTCTTGTCTTCAGACCGCATGTCTGCAGAAACTCAACTACTTTATCGAAAATAACTTCAAAATATACGCAACGGACGGATCCGTCAATCCAGACATTTCTAGTTTTTCAATCACAGAATATCCAAATTTTCTTCTAGGAAATTTCAAAGTTTTGCAGGAACTATCATCCACGTTCATCGAACTTCTGGCCATTCGGCAGGCAATCCTCCTTGCAACTGAAAATAATTTAAAAAAATTTGTATGTTTTTCTGACAGCAAATCGGCTTTGACATTAACCAAGAATAAAGACGTATATAACATGTACATGTTTGACATCTACGACCTCTTAAAAAATCCAAGCATTGAAAAATGCCACCTCATCTGGATCCCAGGTCACTGTGGTTTCGGCATCAATGAAAAAGCTGACTTTTATGCACGTGAAGCTCGGCTTGATGGCTTGGTCTTGTCTATAAACTACCCCCTCAGCGAAGCTCTCCTCTTAATCAAAAAACTCATCGTAAAAGAATGGAAGGATGAATATCATGCTTTAGCTAGAGAAAAAAGCAACCGGCTTTTTTACAAAATCTACCCTTTCCTTACACCCAGACTTCTACCAAAAGGAAAATTTCCAACATGGGAATCTAAAGTTCTTTACAGACTGATGTATAATCACACCTATGACAAGGTATATTTGAAAATGATAAGAGCCTCCTCCACTGCTTTGTGTGAAGAATGTAACATCACCGAGTCTGCCGAACATCTCATCTTTGAATGCAGGAAGTTTGACAACCCCAGACAATCTTTCACTATATTCAGTCTGTACAACAACTTATACGAAATTTTTCGTGCTGGAAACTTTAGACATTTAAAGCAACTGACTGCTTTCACAAAATCAGCTGATTTTTCTGTTTAAACCTTTTATATTCATAACTCAGTCTACCTACACAGATCGCCCATACTTCTTTCTCAGGCACTCTCTGCCGGAATACCAACCAACCACACTAAACTGAAGACATTGGGAATGATTGCGGTGCATAACGTCGCACGTTCAACAACCATAAGCATCATCAAAAAGTTTTTAAATTAAAAAAATTACTTTATCAAACGTGTTGCACACGTACCATAAAATCGATTTCATAGCACCTACGTGCCTTTTTATCGCTACTGGATTATGGGTCTAAATCGACACATACAGGCCTAATCCATTTCCCTCACAAACAAAAAAAAAATGTAAAGAAATATTCTTTTTAAAGATAGCAAAAGTAGAAGCAGTCAAGCAAAGAGAAATTTAACAATTGAAAATTTTATTGCTTATGCACTTACATGTAAAGTATTGCACTTCGGACATATAAGCCACAAATTAATTGGCTTAGTCCAACTTTACTCAACAACCCAAAAAAAAAAATGCGCTCAGATGTAAGCAAAGATCCTCAAATGGTGGAGAGGGAATATTCTATTTTTGAGTGGTGGAACGATTTGTATATTGTGCGTGATTGGTCTATGTGGAGAGCTCCGTTTGAAGGCAAATCATCAATTTCGCGGTGTTTAGTCCCGACTGACAATCATTAAGGGCTTCAGAGTAGTGTTCTTGCACCACTAGACATGTGTTAGTATTTTAAATATTAAAAGAAGAGAACAAAGAAGACAGACATGCAATACGCAAAATATAGTGAGACATTGTTTTGAATGAGAGTTAATAATGAAATATAAAGAAATAACCAAATTAAAAAAAATATATATGCGAAAACTAACCTGCATCTTTATTAAGACCTATACAAAAAACTTCTCTTTTTTACAGTCTTAAGGTTGGTTTAATGGCAGAGCGAACTAGCGGAATTGATTAATGAAGAATTTTAAAAAATGACTAAAGAAAAATACGCAATGCTTGAGTTTGCTGAAGAAGTTAAAGAAGGCAAAACATTTGCTTCAATGTCAGAATACAAAAAGAAGACGTTGGGTAAATCCACTTTTCCAAAGTCGCAGTTCTCAACAATTTCTTGTGATAACATACGAATGGATATATCTACGCGATCAAGAGAATTATAAAACGGTTTTAAGAATGAATCCGCAAAGATTTGATTTTATTATATTGTGTTAAAAAGGGTTAAAAGGTGTAAGTCGCATCTATTTAGTGAACGTGATCTATGCTGTTCGGCTTATACCGCCAAAACTTCTTTTAGTGCCAATGCGATATCGACTAGAAGTTGTCCATAGCTAGATAATTTAGGTGGATGGAGCGCACAACAATTATCTTTATTTCATTTTACCACGGCTATTTATACTTAAATTTAACAAAAATATCTTATTATTAACATAAGCATAAAATTTTGACTTTGATTTTGAGAATTTTGAATTTAATAAGGGCCCCGCAAGTCTCAGTTAGTTGAAGTGTGACATAATTCTTCTTTTTCTTTTTACAAATGAATTATGCTGATTTTGCATTATTCTGTCACACTTCAAAGTGGATGCATATTAACCACGATATGCGATCACACTACAGTATGAATTAGTCCATTATCTAAAATTATTCTTTAATATAATGAACTTTAATAAAACAATATGGAAAAGAATTCGATTAATAAATCTCCTCTATCGCGATTTTCATTTTTTTGGAATTGAAGTTCCATGTAATGCAAAAGAGAGATAAATTGATAGAATGTGGTGTATATAAAATTAGATAAACTGCTTTTTCTTTTTTAATTTTTTATGTCTTTTATATTTTCGTTTTATTTATTTGGATTCATAAAAAAACTAAAGATTTCCCAATTCCCTCAAACTCTCGCAAAAAGTTAGAAAAAAGTTCCATCCTGAAAATACGAATAATGCATTGTTGTACTAACCCCCTTATTCTCTTCTTTACTTTTCCAACTTAATGCGAAGTTGTGGAAATTGGCAAATCGTTTTACTATGGCCACTTTAACAAATGCCTTTTCTAAAGTAGACAAATTCTCAAATCAAAATTTTGTTGCTCAAAAATTGTGTAACTAACGATCTTATCCTAGCTCCGAAGCAGGCTTTTGTCTGGTTCCCAAGAGAATGTTATTACAATTGTATAGCATATATTCTGACAAGATGATCTTCACCACAACTGGCTAACTCATAATAATCTATTGTCTCTTTCATTCGAGGACGAAATTGTACGCGTTTGACTGTCAGATGATGGGCTTGGCTATGAAGAAATAATTTTTTATCATACTGTCTGTTAACTAATTAAAACTACTTACGATTTGGGTAACAATTTTAACAAAATCCAGTTGTTATCATTATATTCATATATATAAATAAAACCGCTCTCACAACCTAACGCCACAACATATGATCCATTTTTTCGTTTATGATCAGCAAAAGACACCGCTGTTATTGACTCTGTTTTGAGCTCTAACGTATTATGTGAATGCCATCCATTCAAAGCTGATTTTTCCATTTCGTCGGCACTGTTTGCCCATACCGCAGCTTTTCCATCTCGGGAAGCAGTTATGAAATATTGACTATCGTGAGACCAATCGCAAGACCAAATGATACGCGTATGCATCCCATTGCTCTTGTCTGTAGAGGCGGCTAATACAAATAAAGTAGAAATTGCTTCATCTTTCACCGGTTGTCTCTCGAATAGAGACCAACGACGATCACGTGAGACTGAAAGTAAATACTTCCCATTGGGCGAAAAGCGCATTTGCGTTATCGTAAGATAGTGAGAAGTTAGTTTCTGTATTTGCTTCCAATTGAACGTGTTCCACAAAATAATTTGCGCATTTTCGGCATTGGTGGATTTGCAAGACGAAGCCAAAATGCGACCGTCTGAGGATGCCGCCAAAGCATAAATTTCATAACCGTGTCCGTAAAGCTTCTGTATTTCCGGCCACAACGTATTTTGCTTTAGTGTTTCTTCTTGCGGGGGTATTTCGAAACTAAGGGAAACAAAATAATTCTCTGGATATTCATCTTTAATATAGTTAGTTTCTGTAGACTCCCCCCTTGGAGTGTTGTAGACACTTTTATTGGATAATCCTAAGCAAGGCACAGAAGCGCCTTCGGGTAAATCTAAAAGAGTAAGTCAGTTTTCTTTTTTCTTCCTCTGTTATATTTGACTTACTCTCCAACACAAGATCTTCTGGATCATTTGCTACTTTGCTTATAGACTTGAAGTTCTCTACAAAGTTTGATGGAGCCTGAAAAATTCGAACAATTTTTTCTTGCGCTCCGCTAGCAAATCGATAACGCGTCAATAATGCTAAAGCTTGAATATCATAACCATGCACCTGAGGACGTGCTAATTCATGCCAGGTTTCTTCCTTACACCCTAATTGACGCCAAGGTGCATGTATGCGCGTTGTCTGATCTGCCGAAACACTTAAAAGATATTCGCCTTGTCTCTCCCAAGCTAAATCTCTAACTTCATCGAAATGTCCCCCTATTACAACTTGAGGAATCCAGAGATTTTCGTCGATTATGGACTTGCTCCACACATGCAAAGCACCTTCGTAGCTATGACCTAGCACAGAACAACCATCGCTGGAGAATTTGCCACCAAAAAAACCTAAAGAACGCCCTCCGACTTCTCCCAAACGAACTTTTTCCATCCATATGCCTTCTTCTTTGTTGAACTGCCACATAATTAGAGTTTTATCTATGGACGAAGAAAGTAAGCAGAGGTTTTGATTTTTTGATTTATGCCAATGAACGCCATATACCCAGTCTTCGTGCCCGAATAAAACCGACTCTACGCTGATGGCGTACCAAGATTTTGCAAACTGGACAATCTTCTCTTCCATTCGTATATCGCCAACACCCAGCACATTAAAAACATCGGATTTGTTGTTAGGAACTTGTTCCTCAGTTCTTGGGCTCAAACGCCACAAGCGTATGAAATTATCTTGAGAACAACTGGCCAACAGTAACCCATCTTCAACTTCTGCAAAATCCAACCCTCTTACCCAGTCTTCATGACCCTTCAGTTTGTGAACATGTTGAAAAGTTTGTTTGTTGTCAACGCTATTCACCCACAAATCTATATTTCTATCGTCCGTACTAAAAGCTAAAAGAAATTGTTCCGCCTTGGGTAACCTTGTTAATTTTAAAGTAAAACAAAAACCCCTATTTAGCAATATAGTTTGAATACACTGCGAAACATTTTCCTTATGTTTATAAGACCACAGTTTGACGGTTGAATCCGCCGCAGCAGTGGCCAAAAGCCATTCACCACTGCAGTATTGTAGACCAGTTACAGCATTAACGCCGCTTTCATGACCTTTGAGTTCAAATGCTAGAGGTTCGGTTAACTGCTCAATATTCCAAAATATAGCCAGACCATCATCAGAGCCAGATATAAAATGGTATTCTTCAGCTTTGTCGTAAGTTTGCAGCCATTTTACAGTATTTACCCGTTTGGTGTGTTTTAAATAAATTTCAAGTATTTTAGCTGAATTCCCTAAATGCTAATATATCTTTTATTATTTAATATCGCTTCAAAATTTTGCATACCTTGTGTTGGTAAAGCGCTATTGCATTGTTCGCGGCGTATATAATTAAGCCATTGTAACCCCAATCAGCACTTTCTGCAGTGCGATTGCAGCCGATAGATGTGTAAATATTTTCCACTTTCATTACTGCGGCAATTTTTTAGATTAACAAAAAAATGAATTAAATAGAAAATATACGTAGTTGATACAGTTGCCCGCACATGTTTCTTCAATAACGCCTCATAAGCAAGAGACGTGTGCCAGCAAAAGGCGCACGCAACAATGATTGAAGAGTCGAACACATACCTGGCTCACGCTTGCAAAACAATGCTATACAATGCACATGACTAGCAATTGTTACGTGAACGTCAAGAAGTAGTGCAAAGTGAAAAATTTTTTAAAAAGTGTTTTTTAAAGCAAAAAGGACTTTTTGGGATGCGAAAGACTATTTTTAATTACTGCTGGTAAATTCACATAACATTTGCAATTGATTTACCATCTTTAATATCATTGCACTTCTGGGTTTCTATGAAAAAATTTGAAAAAAAAAAAAATTTGATTATTTGGATTATGGTAGTGGGAACCACATCCCATATACAAAAAAAATTTGGAAGTGACGCGAGTGAAGGAAGTGAGCTGAAAAGTAGATTATGCACTCATAACCACTACGGAAGGAAAGATGGTTATCGGCATGATAAAAAATGTCTTTACTGCGTGATTTTTGAAAACTTATAAAAAATTATAAAAAATTGTTGTAATATTATATATAACAAGTTTATTTAAGTAAATAAATGAAAGCATAAATTTTCATTTATGAAGGAGACTAAAAGGAAGGGGGCAAACACAAGAAGGGGTCATTTTCATTTCTAATTACATCTTCCCAGTGGTAAACGTAGTAGGCAACTATATTGTTTTACAAGAAAATCTAAACGAAAACATATCGTTTTAAAAATAAAGAAATCAACGTAAACAAAAATAATAAATTCATTAAAAGTAATAGTAAGGAAGTTACTATAAAAGTAAGCAAGCTTGTTTATTGATTAGTGATAAAGAACATTGATTAGATAAAAAATTTAAATATATGAAAAGACATTGGATAAGATCATTTTTTCAAACTCGCATTGTGCGCGGAGTTTTTAAGAGATGACCATGAAAATAAAACAATTTGATGAATATTTGTTAACTTTGTTTTCTTTGTTAACTTTAAAATAAATAGTTTTTATTGTTTGTTTTTCATTTCTTAGAAAATAATGCATGATACAAAAAAATATGTACATTAGTGTAAGATAAACAAAAATTAGATAAATAAATTTGATACTTACGAGAAACGATCATCATTTTTTGTTGTGCTTTTTTCTTTTTGTTTTGGTATGCTCGCTTGTCTAATATTGCAATAGCATCCTGCTACTTTCTACCAAATATATAAGGCTCCCTAAAAGGCCTTCAAAATGTAACTCTTGTTAGACATTTCAGCTCAAGATACCCACAGCTTGGTTATTCAAATAACACTCTTTTTCAATTTTATAAGCTCTAGCAGTTTAATTGCCTGACAAAGCGTTTCCGATGTTTTTTAATTCCTTTTCTCTTAATCAATTTTAAAATGTCGATTTGTTTGACACTAATTTTGCTATTGCAGTTTTTATGTTGACTTGTTGCTTTTTGTTGTTCAAACCACAGAGGTAACTATGTATGAAGAATGTAGCTTTCGCAATCGCGAAAGCTAACTTTCAGCTATGTGATTGCCATATGTTAACTGTTGACTATACATAGATATATTTGGCTTTTCGTATAAAATAACATAGGCACCAATTATGTGTTTTTAGGTAACTAGTCGTCATTTGGATGGTGCATCTTGTAAACCATTTGGTTTTGAATTATGTATGGCATTCGGCATTCAAAACTCATTCCGTAAGTAAAGGGAAAGTAAAGGACAAATTTGACGTTTGTTTGCTTATAAACAAACAAGATGGAGCAATCAGTAACGAAATCATACCAAACGTAAACAAAAACCAAATTATATAAAATTTTTGATAAAATGAAATGTAGAAGAAAAGAACGATTTACTTAGTGCACGTAAATCTAGATTTGTAAGTTATTTTCCTATCAGTTTACAGCTGTTTTCTGTTATAAATTCAATGCTAAACAATCAATGTTAACGCAAAGCGTGAACTTTTTTGCTTACGCCTGATTTAACAGCACATTGCAAAAAAAAATTTGAAAGATAAAAATGAAACCTGGTTACCGCCATCCGTAATCAATGTTACGGTTTGGGTAGCGAAACATAAAAATGAGCATAAAAAATTAGAATAACAAAATTAATGTTAAGAGCCACATTCTCATTGCCTGCTTTCCGCACGTTATCTAAGCCTGACCTGTCACCCTACCAAATTCTGTAATTTATTTTATAACCTTTTTCTCTATAAGAACATGTTAATTAACAATCATGATATTGTTGTACAAAGCAGATCTTTTACAAGTGTTCCTCAGGGACCTATATTAAGTCCTCTTGCCTTTGATTTATATATTAACAAAATTTTCAATTTCCTTCCTGAAAACATCTCAATTCTTGTCATTTTTAGTTTGAACTCTGTTCCAGATTTGTGTAGGCGCAATTTGCAATCCGCCGTCGACATTAACTCCTCCCGTCTTAAGTCATTTCAACTCGCACTTTCAGTCAATAAGGCCAAATGCTTGCTTTTTTCACAAAAACAGGGAGAGACCCCACGATTATTCCTCTGCTCATCTATGGAATGCATTTGTGCCATTTCTTGTGGCTCTGACCCCTGACCAAGATTAGAATACCCCCGTTCACGCTTGTTGGACATCCCAAAGAAGGACCTTCAAAAATTATGCGGAATCCAATGGAAATTGGAGTCGTCTGGCTCTTGGTTGCATGAATTCTACTCACACTCACACTAAACTTAATAGATGGCAATTTTATGCTTGTACAAGAAAGATTTCGTTTACTCGTCAATTTTTCATCCAATAAAATTCTATCTTTTGAGAATCATCCGGCCTTAGCTTTCATTTACAACCTTATATCTTTCAATTCCTCCCCTTCCTTCTTTAAAATTTTTGCTGACAAAACTAATAACTTCAACATTCTAAGAACTGGCGTACATAGCTTATTCAAAATACCTCTTGGATCTCAACATTTTCGACCTGTAATGAAATTCTTACCAGTGAGAAAATCCACAGTTACTACGGAAGAGGTCCACTACCGTTACTCGAACTTGTTCAATGGCAAATGGCAACATTTTTCAATCATCTTCACTGATGAATCTAAGACCGATGTTGTAGGCAGCGGCGATTAGTTTCCAGATATTAACATAGAAGCCTATTTCTCAAATCACCTATATGGCACTATGTTTTCGACTGAATGTCTTGCAATCCTCAAAGTCATCTGGTTAGCGAGCGCTCAACCTCAAAAGACATTCCGCATAGAGTTAGACAGTAAATCTTTTTTATCCGCTTTATGATGGTCTCTCCGAATGTTGCCACTTCTATTCGGCATTCTGCACTTCGAAAATTATATGTGGTCTTCTTGACAATAGCATCCTTCACATTTTGCATTCTCGCAATTGAACAGCTTACGTCGAAGTTTTTTCTTTTTTTAAATCATATCATCAAGACGTTCGTTTCACACCTAGCAATTCCGTCATATAACTTTTTATACTCATATACATTACATCTTACTCGTCGGAATTTACTCCTCACTCTTCTGTTCTCTCCTACGTAGCGGACGAGCGATGTGCATCTTTCAATAAAAACCATAAAAAAATAACATGGCGGACGTATAACACGCAAAATTAAAAATGAAAACTTTAATCAAATAATCACTAAAATAAATAAAGGATAATATTATATTCCTTATGTAGCCCCAACTTTACTAACGCCCATTGTTGATTTCTTAATTTTCTCTACTTAACCCACAATACGAAATAAAATTGAGCAAACACGCTTTTTGATTGGCTAGTAAAAGAAGAATTATGAAATTTTATTTAAAAACAAGTAAGAATGTTGTAGTCAGGCAAGGTCCATCGTCAATGCGCTACTCCAATCCGCCTAATACAAATGCTTGCTCGCTATGATAATACACATTATTTTCTTACAAAAACATACTTTCGCAAAAGCCCACCTATGTCCAAAACGTCATGTGACGTGATCCTAATTTAGCAAATCTAATTTACTTCCCAAAAATTTTATTGTATTCCAGTTTCCGTTATAGAAAACTAGAAATTATACTTTTCTTCCATATAAGACTTGGCTTTTGATGATAACCCTAATATGCGTTAGGGTCTAGAAAATAGATCTATGTGATCCAAATTCCGCATTGGTAATTAGTTTGATTAATTTGCTACTATTGACCAGTTCTCATCATAAAACATTACAAATTAAATCTTTTTCTCACTTTCATGAGAAATTTTATATGTAGTACAAATACCCCTCTGGTTCAAATTTGATCCATTTATTTTTTTGTCAAATTACATGAGCAAATTTTCATTACAAAACATCAACAATTAGGCCTTTTTGGCATACGTGTTCTAAATTCGGTAAAATTGATTGCTTTGTCAATTCACTATTATGAACCAATTTTCACCGTGAAGTAAAAATTATACCTTTTATACGCAACACCACTTGTTATACAGAGTATATTAAGTTAGTGCGGTCGTATGTAACATGCGGAAGGGCTTCAAATAGATCCACCTTTTATTATACCAATCGATTCAGAATCATAATCTGAATTGATTTAAGCCCGTCCGTCCGTCGGTCCGAAATTTGGTACAGTGACGTGTTTTGACCCAAGGACGAACGCTATTGAAAATGGTTCGGATCTGTCCACTCTTTCGGCCGCTCCCCATATAACGCGTTATAGGGAAACAAATTGCAATGGAAGATGCACTAGCAAAAGTATCTAAAAAGTAGTATTTGGTTATTCTAAATTGGTATGAAATCTACAAAACGTGGACCATCTACGCCCATTTTTGGATCCTCCTATATGTAAGGATTAAACTTGTACTACGTTAGATTGCGTTTTGAGTGCGCTTCCCCATATATACGCACATGACCAATGTGTCTTTATATAGAAGCTAGATAGAATTTTTATGTTCTATAATAAAAATAAGAATTGTGTTGGACAATGTGGTGTAGGGTATTTAATAACCACCTTGGCAGACTACAATACTCTTACTTGTTTTTTTTTAAATTCAACTAAATAAAATTAGCAGTCAAATCCAAGTACAACTTAAGACTAAATCTTATACTAATTGTTTTAAAAACTAGTATACATATAAAGGAAGATATGAAAACAGAAGAGTAACAAAAACAAAAACAAAGTAACTTAATTCATATATAAATAAATAAAAAAATAAAAAGGAAAAATAAAGAAAAAAAAAAGCATGTACACAGCTAGCACAGAAGCACACCCGCAACAAGAACAGGTCCAGGTTGCAAGTGAACCCCTAAACCATTGCAAACATGCATAAGCTTGGCAACCTGCACTTTAACAATACCGTACAATTTTCGAAAAAAAAAAAAATCAGCCCATCTGCATATACAAATTTGGATAATTTTTATATATTTGTTTGTTTGTTTTTTATATATTTGTATACGTATTGCCAAAAAATTTTATTATAATTATATACCCCTGACGTGTTGCACTAGATGCGTTAACAATTATTTAAAATGGCTATTACTATGTTACTATACTAACTCAATATTAATACTAAATGGGCATATTCGTAAGGCACAACTACTTCCAAAGGATAACAAATATAATAAAGCTAATATAATAACTAATACAATAAAATACATAAGAAAGATCACAATAAAATACATAAGAAAGATCACAATAAAATACATAAGAAAGATCACAATAAAATACATAAGGAATAATATATTAGTATAATAATTACAAAAAAAACTATAAAAGAAAAGCATATTATTACAAATACACTATTACGCCCAATTTTCTGCGTTAATTTTTTTCATTTTTGTCTTTTCTTGATTCTATCTTGATTCTAAATAATTAACGTGATGCTTTTGCCGTCACCATCCGTCACAAACCAGGGAAAGTACTTTTCCCTTTGTTTTAGGATAGCTTGAGTGTTTAGAAATGTGTCGGTCAGACAAATCCCTAAACCAACCCATTTGAGCCTGAAGCATCTCCAATTACCCGTCTTAAGGATAGCAGGGGATGCAGCACTCACTCCTGAGGACTTCTAACTTTTTATAAACGACTCGGAAATGTCCGTTAAGTCCGCATTTTTATGTATTAAATACCCTGCTACTACTTTCTCGAATTTCTAAATCCTCATTGCCTATTTAATTGCTAGCTTCCTGTTCGTTTGTCGTATCTTCTAACATATATTCCAACTCTACATCAAATTCGTCGACCCAATCCAACATTTCGTCTTTATCTTTCTCACAATTGCTCGCCTTATGCTCAAATCCATCGCTGCGAATTTTCATAGAGATAAGACAAGCTGTCAAATATTTAATATCATACCGGGAAGGTTGTGTATTGTTGGGGACGGATGCTCTTAATTTAGAAAAGACATTTTCCATTGCATTCTGGTTCAATATCCCCGTCATAAAAAACACTGCAGTTCGTCAAAGAAATCGTAAAAGAAACTTCGGCACAACAAACCACTCCCCACATCGTTTGCTTAAAACCGGTGATCCAATATAAGGCAAAGCCGTCCATAAAAATATGTTCAAATTAAAATACTAAAAATAATAACGGCCAAGCACAGAAAAATCAAAATTGAAAATTCTAACGTTATGTGCCTGCATGTAAATGCGCGTGGAGTATTGCTAGCGTAGTGCGAATACACTCACGCACAAGTCTATTGAATGAGGGTACTGTCGCATACACATGTTCATAGTGTAGGCTTACGTAAACTCATCGTACAAATTTAGGTAAATGTTCTTATTTCAATTCTTTTACGTCCCCTTAATATCGTTTCTTTTTATCTAATGCCGTGGGTTAGTACTTAATAATTTTGCTGCGCATATGTTGCCAGCGAAATGTTCTATCTTACATATATATTATGTTAGATGTTTTATGTTATGTTATAATGTTTTTGTACTAACACTAAATATAAAAAATGTAGTTGACATCATCATTCAATTATCTCGATCCAGCTTATTAGAATATAACAATAAAAATCTGTCCAAATTTTGGAATAATAACACAAGAAAAACAACTATAAAGAGTTTTAACAAATTATAAATAGAAAATGCGGCACAAATTTATTTATTTTTTTTTTATTTAGAAAAAAAAATTCACATGATTTATTTAGTTTCTCGTATATCATCTGCAGATCTGTGTGATCATTTGTCGTTTTTGTAGAAGTCATGTGCCATTTTTATTGGACTGTGTTGCATAGTTTAACACCTCCGTTTTTACTATTAACATATAGTGGTACTGCTTGTATTTTTGAACGTTCGCTGAGGGTGTAAAGTTATTGGTGTTAGACAGCTAGCTATAATTTAGGATAAATTAACAAAAAAATAATTAGTAAAGTTATAGTTCTAGACTGTGGCACAATATATGGCACAGGGTATAATAAGTTTGTGCGAATGTATGTGTAAGACCCTGAAGAACTTCAGATAAATGCTAATACAATCGCCATAAAAAAACTAAAGTCGGCCCCTATAAATGTTTATATTATTTTTATAATTTCATTAAATGAATATATAGGTATTTCATATCATATAACAAAACCTTTGCCGCTACTGCGGCAGCACCAATTGTGTTAGGGACTTTTCACTTAAGTGCAATGAGGTTTAATTGCTTTTTCACGAGCTACTAATGTAGTAGCATTAATTGCAATTAATAACAATGTTTTAATAATCTGTATGACGCACAGTTTAAATTCTGACTTCAACTAATAACTAGTGAGAGTATTATATTTAGCTAGGGCCTAATCTTTCATAAAAACCAACTTAAAAGAAGAAGAAAGTAAGAAAACGAAATTCAAATATTCTATAATATTGGGTAGGCGTGGCCGATTTTCTCCATTTTTGTACGGATACTGGCGGATCGCACATAAAATAACAGGTGCTTGCATGCGGTTTTTTGATCAGGAAATAACACATACCACAACTGCGCCCCCATCCCAATACTAAGTAACTAGCGAATCTCACTATTAACGGCGAAGGTTAAAAGCCTACGTTTGTAAGTGAGATAAGACCATCTAAATTGTCGCAACTTCCTAGGCAGGAAATTATAGGCCAAAGAGCACGTAACTGGAGGAGTCAACAGAAGGGTATTGCGAACTGACCTACTAAAAGAAAAAAGATTAAGAAGCTCCTTCGACACCTGTCCTAGGATTATGTAGAAGTTAAGGAGAAGTTCAACTTTAATAAAATTAACGAAAGAGGGAATACATACGTATCTATGGGATTACATAATAGTTTCAATTTTCTCAGATTTTAAGCATCCGTTAAACTGTAAACTTCTAGGGCAAAATTATAAGTAGCATAATTAAAGCTTTAGTATTATTGAATTATTCAGTGTATGTAGACGCTAATCATGCAACGCTCAAAATTGCGCTTTCGACTTTTAGCACTTTTGTTGCCAATCACCTACTTTTAGAAGCTTAGGCCGCCACGTCTTATCTCACGTGCCGGTTTTTGTTTTAACGGCTTCACATTGACGATTTTGATTTCGCTCAAAGAATAACCATGAATTGCAAGACTTAGTTGACGACAACCCAGTGCGCACTTTCGAACAGCTTAGCAGTTGAGGAACGAGGTGAAAGATACAAAAAGGAGGGCAAATGGCTACGATACGAATTTATTGAAAACGCCACTTCAACATCACGGTTTCGTTGCTTTCCAGGCAAAACAGTAGTTTTCTATGTGGCTGGCAATGTGAAGTGGATCTACTACGACAATCCTAAGCACAAAAAGTTATGGGTTAATCGAGGATAATCATCCACATCGACCACTGAAGTGAAGTATTCACGGCTACAAAAGTTTGCTGTGCATATGGTGCAGTCAACAGAGTGTAGAGCATTACGAGCTGGCAAAACTCAACGAAGCTGTCTCTGCATATGTCTGCGACGTCAACTGATCAATTTGAATGATGTATTGCTGCAAAAGAAAAAAACCAGCAATAGTGGTTAACAGACGCAAAGTCATCCTCATGCATGAAAACGTTCGGTTACACGTCGCAAGAGTTGTCAAGGATGCAGTTCGAGCGGGAAGTTTTGCCGCAAATCAATATCGTTCGTTCGATTGGATTTGATTAGTATATATTGTATTGTATTGTTGTGTGCATTACGAATTTTTCTCAATAAATACCTTTTTCAAATGAAAATATTATCAGTATATATACAAACACCTAATATAAAAAACTTTGTTGTTGTAGTTTATGCAGCGTGGATAAAAAATCTATTTTTATACTCACCGCTGAAGGATAGAAACGAGTGCTACTATAAACGAGTCCTTCGATCAATTTGGCGATCAATTAGCAACGTCAGCGCTAGAATTTCCAATATTTTTGCCAAATTTGGAATCGATTTTTTATTTATGTGACCAAGGGCATGTTTACAATGGACATTAATAAAGCGGGCAGACGAACACGCTTACGTCGATTCACAATTAGTGCCGACGAATGATACTCCTTTTGGGGGCTTGGAAGCTTCCTTCTGGGCGTTGCAAACATGTTGACAAGATGAGTATATCCTTGTTCCTTCGTAGTGGTTATAAAAAACATCTTATATTCGCCGGGCAAACAACAAGGTATTTTATATTGCTCTCACAAAGAAAAACATTTTAAAAATGACGGAATGAACATACAAAGGAAAGGAATTTTATATTTAAAAAGCATTTTACATTCAGCAGCTGCGGTCAATTGGCACACCAATTTTATTTCACCAAGGATCATTTCCTAGAACGCGGAATTTTTACCAGCCTTAAATTGGGTACACTACATTTTCCGTCAGAAAGACAGCGAAGCGTCAGCAGATAGTGGAAATTTCTAGGCGATTGAAAAGGGAAAATAAAAATGGAGGTACACCGAACTTGACCCTCAAATTCTCAACATCTTCTGATTACTCCGTCCTAGCATTATTTTGTAAAGTTTTTTTATGTTTCACATTCTCCATGTAAGATAATGTACTAATTCAATAACCCAGAAAAACCCATGGCACCAGAACAAACTCAGATATTAGTCATATAGCTTTACTCCTTATATTCTGAACTTCTGAACTTATAGCACATGTCCCGCCTGTTGGACATAAAATATACTTTCGCTAATATATGTCGAACGTAATTTTAAAATCAAAAAATGTATAATGCTGCAGAAAATGCTGGAATCTTTATTTTTTATATTTTTCAATTGCTTCTAAAAGCTCATCGGCCTCCTCCCCCGTTTTAACGCGTAGCAACAAGGAGGTAGGCTTATCAGTTTCTGGTGTTGGCAAACAAAAAAGCATTACATTGTTTTTACCCATGCGTTTTACAGGTAGGCCACAGCTAAGAATTAAATTAACCAAGACTATGCCAAGATTATTGTCTGCTCGCACCAGCAGATGAGTTTTTTTTGTCGATTCTATCTGCTTTAAGTACAAAGTGCCGACGCCTTTATCCGCATAGTTACCATTTTTCTTAACAAAAACCTTACATCTTTTTGAATAGAAAGCATTTTCTTCGATTACTGCTTTAAATTCCACTTTTGGCGGTTGGTCATCTTCATCTTCTTCTTCTTCGTCAGATGCAGTTGCTGATTGTGCGGATGATCCTTTGCTATTAATGAAGGAAAACGTTTTAAGATTTACAGCGCTTTCAGCTGACGGTTTAGCGAAACCAAAACTCTTTACGGCGAGGTCGGCCTCACTTGAAGTAGGTTTTTCAGAACCGAAATTGAAGGTGGTTGTTGGATTAACTTTTATGGCATTTGTTTCTTGCGACTTGTCCTTCACACCAATTGCTTTACTGTCGGTTGTCTTTGAATTGGCAAATGGAATTGGCGATATAACTGTGACATTGTCTACCGTGGTAGTGTTTGCTATATTCGAACCGCTTAACTGGAACGTATTTGGAGGCGTTACTATTGCCTTTGTTACGCCAGAGTCCGTTTTAAGATCGTTTATTGGATCGTTATTTATTTGTGCGTTGTCTTTTTCAATGTCTTTTAAAAACTTTTGGTAATCTTTAAAAATCGGTGTTAATATACATAAAGGATTCTTATCCACATGGACTTTAATCCAGGCACTAACAGCCTGATTTAACCCTTTGAGTTTCCCGTAGTACTCCGAAAGATCATCAGATAATTTTGAAGGCTCAGTGTTGAATTCTGCAGTGGAGGTAAACGAAAATGCAGGTGTTATTGCTTTAGATTCAATCTTGTGGTTATTTTGAGCGCCTTGTTTAGAAATAGTGGTGCCAAAAGAAAAATTGCTGGTAGTGCTACTTGTCGACACTGGCAATTTTGAGATGAACGCAAAGGGAAGAGTGTCGGGATTACCAGTTTCCTTGCACAGGCCAGCAAATGAACCAAATATGTTTTTAGTGGAATCGGCGCCTTCGGTTGGATTTGTGATGCTTACATGACGTTTAGCTTTCTTTATGACACGATTTTTTAATTCGTCCTGGGAAGCTGTACGAAATTTACCGCGCTCTTCTGGCTCTTCTTCCTTATCCCAATTATCGTGATTTAGTTCGGTGGCGGCTGGACGTTTTGAAGACATATTTCTTAAGCAAACTTTTTGAAAATTACTTTTGATTGAAAAGAAGGTTTAGCGTTCCATTAATCGGCCTTAAATGTACATAAAGAAGGTTCGATAGAGTTGCCGTTGCTTTAACATTGGAATTTTTATACTAAACAAAAACAAGCATTATGCAAGCCCGAAGTTTTTATAATGTTATGCGAATAAAATACAAGTTTCCTCAGGTCTGTAAGATTATATCTAAAGTCCAGCGAAGGCATATTTAAAAGGTAATATTATCTTCCGTTAGCAAAAAAACACAGCTAGTTTTTGCTATTTACACAAAAAATAAAAAAAAACGTAATATTCAGGTTTTTGTGTATAGTAGTACAAATCTTGGAGTTCACAAACAATTGTTTCCGATATGTGAAGAACAAATTGAAGGCACTGTCCTATCACAAAATAGTCTTTTCGTTTTAATCTCTGACTCCCCGTCGTTAGAGATGAAAATTTCAAACCCAGAAGGACAAACCAAAAGTTTTTTGAAAATATGGCTACAAAGCTCAAGAGCTGCGCATTATTTTTTTCGAAAACTTGATTTAAAAAAAAAAGAGTTGAAACGAATATTTATTTTTTATTAGACAAATTATAATTATTGAAAATCGGTTGTCGCTACTCTATATGCTTCGTATTTAAAGGAAACAATAGAAAGTGGACAGTGGCAGTTAGAGACGACGAACAAGGCTTGCAAACGTGATAAGGGATGAATAAAAAATATATATAGTTCGACACCATGTTAATCTTTGTGTACAAAAGTATTTGAAGCCAAATGCGTCCTCTGTTCCCTTTGGCAGTGTTTTGTTAGGATTGCTTTAGGCGATCACGTTGGTTTGATTGTGAGCAAACTTTGCATTTTGTAGCCTATTAAGCACAGTTATTAAAATTTTTTAACATATTCATGTGAACAGACAATGTCGCCGTGATTATCGGAATACAGTTGATTGTCACCAAGAGGCAAATCATGTATCATTAACGCCAACTTTCCAATATTTTTCGTGAAATTTTCCATTACAATTCGTCAATAACCAAGGGTGGCGTAAGTAATGAGAGACAAATTGACATTTGTCCGTTTTGTCCAAGATAACCATAATTGCTAAACATTAACAAGCATGCAAAATGAAATTAAAGTATCGAAAATTATCGACCATAAAATTATAAGTGCATTTTAATGTTGCAATGATCATCAAAAAATTTACATTTAATTGCTGCGAATTAGTGAAAATTCCTTGTAAATGTAGGTAATAAAGTACATATGCTTTCGATTCGAAGATTATAATGTTGTTACATTTCGAACCAGTTGGCAGTATGGAATTTTCTGATATGAAATATTTGAAAAAACAGCAAGATGTGTTACACTGCTGCAATCAAATAAAGTAACCAGTGAATAGTGCGACTGGTTTGACAATATGAACAACCTGAAGTATTTTTTTCTTTCAAAAATTGTAACTTCAATAAAATTTCGAAGGATGAAATGGTTGAAATATTGCTTCAATTGAGGATCATTCTGAAAGGGTTGAAAACTATCATCGAAGTTCTTTGCAAGGGCGGCGAAATCTAGATCGATTGAGGGATGGGCTGGCAACTAAGGTAAATTCATTGTGTATGGTGCGCAGAAATGCGGTGAATTGACGAAGAGTAAATTAACTAACATTTTATTAGTTCTTTATTTACATTTCTTTTATTTATACTATTATTTTTATGTTTGGGCAAACCACAAATACAAAGTGAAAAGAAAATGGGGGAACCACATGTTGTCCTTCAAAAAAGCAGGCGGTGATTCATATGAAGAAGTTTTACCGACGGCCAGAGGGATCGCAATTCAAGAAAGAAAAAAAAAGAAGTGTAAAAGAAGTTACTAACAAACAAACATTTAGATTACTTATGTAAATATTACAAATAATTTATTTATTCATTTTGAGATAGGTTAAGGATAGGAAGATCCTGCAAATCATTTCTGGCCCGTCTCGCTGTAATACTTTCTTGTCCTTCGCGGTTTTTCGTATTCTCCTTTTCAATGAACGAGCATAAAATGAAGTTGCAACCCATTGCACTGAAAATGTACGCACTCGTTCGCATTCCTCAATTCAACTCGATATTTGAAAAAAATTTTACTTTTACCAGACATTTTTTCTCTTTACAATTCACATATTCACAAATATATTCACATAACTTATTTCGTACAAAGTTTAAATTTTATAATTAAAAATAATTCAATTTATAATAGCTGTTTATAATTTTCTTCTACAGCTGTTTTCAACAAATACAACTCTAAAAGCGAGTTTTTTGTAAATTTTTTTGGTTTATATTCAAACTAATGCAAGCTTGTTACCAGAGACAACAATTTCGCTAGTGTTGACGTAGATACGGCGCGTTTGGCGACAACCACAAATTTGCTTTGATGAGTTTTTTGATGACCGTGGCCAATAGCATTGTTGCCTGCTTACATGATTACCCCCACACTCCTTCGTCTGGTATTTTCACCTTATCAACCCGAAATTGGAGACCATCTTCTATAATTTTATACTGAAGCAATATACTAATTAATCCTTCAAAGGGCTGAACAATGAGCATTGCGACAATGATTGAAGAGTCGAACACATACCTGGCTCACGCTTGCAAAACAATGCTATACAATGCACATGACTAGCAATTGTTACGTGAACGTCAAGAAGTAGTGCAAAGTGAAAAATTTTTTTAAAAAGTGTTTTATAAAGCAAAAAGGACTTTTTGGGATGCGCAAGACTATTTTTAATTAATGCTGGTAACTTCACATAACATTTGTAATTGATTTACCATCTTTAATATCATTGCACTTCTGGGTTTCTATGAAAAAATTGGAAAAAAGAAAAAATTTGATTATATGGATTATGGTAGTGGGAACCACATTCCATATACAAAAAAAGATTCGGAAGTGAAGCGAGTGAAGGAAGTGAGCTGAAAAGTAGATTATGCACTCATTACCACTACGGAAGGAAAGGTGGTTATCGGCATGACAAAAAATGTCTTTACTGCGTGATTTTTGAAAACTTATTATAAAAAATTATAAAAAATTGTTGTAATATTATATATAACAAGTTTATTTAAGTAAATAAATGAAAGCATAAATTTTCATTTATGAAGGAGGCTAAGAGGAAGGGGGCAAATACAAGAATGGGTCATTTTCATTTCTAATTAAAAACTTCGCAGTGGTAAACGTAGTAGGCAACTATATTGTTTTACAAGAAAATCTAAACGAAAACATATGGTTTTAAAAATAAAGAAATCAACGTGAACAAAAACAAACAGTAAGGAAGTTAATATAAAAGTAAGCAAACTTGTTTATTCATTAGTGATAAAAAAAGACTGATTAGATAAAAAATTTAAACAAATGAGTTTTTAAAGAAATGAGAATATGTTGGTACATATCACCGTGATGTACACGGAGTTTTTGTGACGCGTTTGAGAAAATTCATGCGCGCGGCAATGAAAATAAAACAATTTGATGAATATATTTCAACTTTAAAATGGAGGGTCCTCATTGCTTGTTTTTCATTTCTTAGCAAATAATGCATGGTACAATACAAAATTACAAATCATATAATACGAAAACAATATACACTAGTGTAAGAAAAACATATATTAGGTAAATAACTTTAAAATTTAAGCGAAACGATAATCAATTTTTGTTGTGCTTCTTTTTGTTTTTGTTTTATTTGTATCCATATAGGCAATAATATACGGCTTGCCATTTCCTTTAAAAATTAGCAACAAATCGGTAAAGTTCAAGTCTCAGTCCGAAGATTTGAGCGTAATTAGAGAATTTTGAAATGCCTCTTCTAAAACAAAGCACTTATCAGAAAAAACATTTTTTACCGCACACCTCTTTCAAACTAAAAAACTAAAAATATTTTTGAAATATTTAATAGCCTGTAGAACATTTTTTAATGAAACCAAAAATTTAAAATAACGCAAATGGATTATTAACCAATTTATTTCGAAAAAAATTTATAAATTGAAAATGGTGGAAATAGAGCAAAACGGAAAAATGCTTCTTCAAAAAACTTTTTTTTATATAATTAATCGTTTAAGATGATAAAACCAAATTATGAAAGATTCGTTTTTCTGTTTAATGTATCATGGAATTTTTTGGAAATTTTAACGTTTTACGTTTTATTAAAGTTCTCAATTCTCTTGATTTGTCATCTTGCAAACAAAAAGTGTTGCGTTGAAATACATTAGGAAACACTTAGTAAAATTAAAATAAAAGCCATGGCAACATTGTTAGTGGGAAAAAAGTCTTGCAAAAGTTGTGTATGAAATACGCAACTCCAGTAAAATAAGTAAGAGTAGAAATAGTGAAAATATTTTAGGTGAAGAGCAAATTTCATAAAAAATGTAGTCAACGAAAGTTGCAATTTTATCTACAATTCGTCCAAATCTATTTCAAAGTCGGGAAATTTTTATATAATGATTTGGCGAACAAAAAACATTTTAAGTAAAGCTTCGTAAAGATTACGGAAAAAGGAGTAGGCAAACGCGTACGGGAAATACAGATGACGCAGCGTGGAATATAAGAGTAATAATTTTAGAGGAAATTACGAACATATAAGAACGAAATTTAAAGCAATCGGGACGACTAGTAGAAAAAAATGGGAGCTGGTAATGGACATAAGAATTGTTGCAGTAAGAACAGGATTGGCAAGATGATACTGAAGTATAAGTAGGGAAACCTTTAAATATATAAAATGCTGCAATTTTTGTTTGTTAGTGTTGACGTTTAATTATAAAGCAAAATAACTGTGATAAAATTATTTCTATAACACAAAAGCAAATTGTAAATTGCAAATGTGGTAAATAGTACTTGTACGAAGATCCTGATTAGGTGCCGAAATCAACAACAAAAAGTAAACAAAACACGATTTTCTATTTGCAACGAAATTTAACGAATAGCGTTAATATATTATCTGGCGTGCGCAAATTAGTGTGCCCTTTTCCTACTGCACCCTCGATCATTCATAATCGCATAAACACACATGGATGTAAACGAGCAGTATGTTTTTCATTTTAGGTTGTAGAGGATATTTAAATTCCTTAAGATAAGTATTATATGTGTTTTATGGAAAAGTACATACATATATGTTTGTAATGTATGTATATATAGAACTATACACATATCTATATACATGTGCGTGCAATCGAGTGAAAGCATTTGTAACCTAATTACAATAGTGGTTACCGTTTTGCTCTGCCTCGAACAGAACAAATATTTGTAATTCGTGGAGCATATAAAGATTATATTTACTATTTTTTCGTTGATGTTTTTTTTCGCGGCACGCAGCAACAGCAGTTCATAAACTCTGTTGCAGTGTTCCTATAAAATTACGTTTTGAGCAAAATGCCGCCAGCGCTTATCGGAATCGCCGAGTTCGTCGAAGAAACTCGAGATGATTACAATTCACCAACAACCTCAACATTTGCGTCTCGGATGCCGGATTGTCGTCAAACAATTTCTGTTCTGGAAGAGGTATGTAGAGCAGTAAATTTTATTCATAATATTTGCAAGAAGGGATATCAAAGATCTTTGAAAACAGAAAATGATGGTGTGAATACTCAGAACCGAAACTAGGTAACACGCTAAGTCCTAGTCGTAGACGTTGTCAGATAGGTTTGAAAAGTAAAAACTAGAATTCTATATTTTTAAAACGATTGGCATTTCGTACAAGTTGTAACCATTTAAGTAAATAGACGAGTCAATGGCGAGCTCAGATCTTGAAGAAATGATTTCAGGAATTTGATGCTCGTCGTGATATTACGTGATCCATAGATTGCAAACTCCCTTTCGCTGTGAACGCGCTAAGTTGAAAAGATATTATTCGATTTGTATAAGAACACATCTGTCATATTTCATATAATTCCGACCATTAGTTTACATGCTGTTTCAGTAACGACAGGTTTCTTATCGTTTTGACCGACTTTCGCCGGTTGATGTCCACCCGACAGACTGTCGATTTTATTCTGGGGTGTTGTGATCCCTGTTTCAGCCATAACGCATGAAAAAATCCTTTTTATTTCACTCATTATTTAAATATATAAAAAATAAATTCGATTTTTTATAAACGCCCCAAACTTTTTTTTGCAGTCAGATAAAACTGCCACCTTCTAGCTTAGCTCACTTCCATAAAGGCTTATCTTAAAAAAAATATATATACTTTATCTTTTACTTTGTATTCTATTATAATACAATTCGAATTAGTTATTTTCTAAAGTCTCATTCTGTTGATGTCTGTAAGTACTACATTATTACAAGTTTGCTCCGAGTTGGCTTTGAGTATTCTATTGCACTTTCGAACCTTTCGTTTGGGGATCAACGGGAAAGTAAAGAAAACGGTAATCCGGCACATTGTCGCGTCCATCATACTTAGTGTAAAATTAACACACCTCGTCGCGTTTTATTTTCCAAGCTGTTTTTGACACCAATCTTAAAGCGTTTGGCTATGTAAAATTAACATCCTTGGCTTATGGCATCCTACCCTTCAAGGTCTTTTATTTGAGACTCATATCAAGACGATTGTGAAGGAAAAGGATAACCGAGCATATTGTAGCGGTTACTATTTTAAAAGGCGTATTTAATGTGTATTCGATATTTTTCAGAAGCATAACTATACCTTATCACATTCATGCCCCTTATAGGTAAACTTGGCCCATTTATTCAATACTGTTTGAAGTCTCTTTTCAAAGAGAGAGTTACTTACGTTGGCACTATATGAAATAACCGGAACGACGGAACATGTAATTCGCTTTGATAATGTTGGAACAAACAGCGATGCAAGGCGGAGTTTTCTTAAAATATTATGAATCTGTTTCATCATCTGTTTCATGTCATAACGACGTTAACATGAACATCTGTAGTTAACCACACAGTTAGTCTGAAATCGAGATTTGTTGCAAAATTTACAACCTCGATATCGGAGCGTGCTAAAACTACTCGTGGTAAAGAGCTTAGTAGATTTTGTAGCATCGACTTTTGATTTATTTGTTTTTGACATTAGGTTTTCCATTTTGGACGAATGAATTATAACAGCTTCTACAAGTCCCAAAGGATATGAAAACTATATTTGCCCATCATCAGCAGATGAATGTTACAGTTGAGTGAAGGCAAAATTAAATCATTTGTGAAGACACTAAACAAAATCGGCTCTAATATGGAGTCTTGCGGAACTTAGACGAGGTATCTTTTATTTCGGAAAATATGCAGTCAACCTTAACGCGTTGCCCGATAAGACTGGCCGTATAATTGCCGCGTCTAAAACGGTAGCGGTGCTATATCTTTGTTAAAAACAAATCATTATTTGCGGTATCAAAGAACTTGGAACAATCAATTATGACTAAAATTGTAAGGATGTGAAGTTATGTTTAAATTTAACTAACAAAGACGCAAAGCAAAAATTTCAATTGAGCTCTGTTAAGCCGTTAACAGATTTCTGTTAAACGAAGATTCGGAGGGATTTAAATCAAAATTTAGTTAAAATAGAGCGTTTCGAGAATTTTTTTATACTATAGTAAAGAAAATACGACTGTATGTTAATTAATTAAAACCTAGTATAAAAAAGTTTTTATATTATGTCAAATACGAGACTAAAAAAAGGAAAGGGTGTGAAGATAAATTCGAATTTAACTAGCAAAGACACCTGCCAATATTAAATAATTCCAATTAAAATCCAGTTATATTTTGAAATATATATGTTGGCGTAAAATGGATATGGGAGAACACCCAAACTTGAGACTCTAGTGCGGCCAAACTAGAAGGTGTATCATATTCATGAAGTTTCCGTGGGAGAAATTTTTTTGATACATTGAAAATTTGTTCTATATGAACTAATATAGTGACAATGTTCGGTAGGTCATTGTGACTAAATCAAGTGTTGCAAACAAATGAAATTAACGTCACGCGAATCTTTGGTCAGTAACCATTCCAACGATGTATCATATTTATAAAGTTTCCTTGGGAATAATTTTATATGAGTTAAAGCAGAATATTACTATTTGCTTGAATATTACCGCAGCCATTCTTTACTAGGACGCTGTATGGGCAAAATTGCATGATGTTTTAAGTGTTGCGCGCTCTTATATTTGTGACAGCGTGTGTAGGAGCGTCATTTGTCATTTCATTAATACGAAAACAGAAGTTAATGGACATAAAACATCATATATACACACATAAATAAAGGCCCCTGTCCCTCATAACACGTTACGCGCGAGTTTCTAGATTTTGTTGTTTCATTGAGCTAATACATATTTAAAAACACGCATTTCAATATATATATATATTTAAATTTGAATAAAAATTAAAAAGACAAAAATGAAAATGCTTTCCATACGTCATACAAAATATTGGAATTGATTCGGATAAAGCGAAGAACAGAGAAGAATTTAATACGAATCACGTTTCTTACGTTTAAACAAATAACAACATTGCAGCCAGGCAAGGCCAACCGTTAAATACCCTACACCACACAGTTCTTATTTTTATTATAGAACGCAAAAATTATATCTTGTTCCTATATAAAAGCGAATTTTTTGCTTTATGGGGAAGCGGGTCCAAAACGCAACCTAATGTAGTACAAGTTTAGCCCTTAGGAATTTGGGTTGGGGCCTGATTGCCTCTCTTCCCCCTATGAAAATGTGTTGCTTCTGTTGTCCTTACGGTCTCTCGAGCAACGTAGATTTGTTCTTGACGTCTCCTTTTTAATCAAAGTAATAAATGAAATATAGACTCGCCTGCAGTAATTGGTGAGTTAAGCTTGAATGTCCCTAACCGTTTCTCTAGGCACTTTATCTTGATTAAGCTTAGTCAATGTAAACACAATTATGAGCTGTTTAGCCCACTGAGAAATGTTTGCAGAAACCTAAATGATGTCTATCACTTATTCTCATTATCGGACTTTTTAAAGTCTATTAAAGCAACTTTGCCTAATACGCGCGACCTACCTATTTCGTATTTAAACTAACTTGGGTTCGTAATACCTCACTTTTTTTTCGAAAATTGTACGGTGTTGTTAATGTGTCGGTTGCCAAGCTTATGCATGTTTGCAATGGCTTAGGAGTTCTCTTGCAACCTGGATCTGTTCTGTTCAAATAGTATAAGATTTACTTTTAAGTTGTATTTGAATTCGACTGCTAAATGTAGTCGAATTCCATGTTCAAGTAAGTAAAATAAAATTAAAATAGGCCAGGATCCAAAAATAGGCGTAGATGGTCCAAATTTTGTAGAGTTCGGTTTTGTATGAAATTACTATTATGGGTAAATTTTCATCACCACATATTAAAAGTCTTAATAGTATGTAAAGGTTAAACTTGTGCTACATTAGGTTGTGTTATGAGCCCACTTCCCCATAAATGCACTTGAAAAATTTGCCTTTATGTAGGAATAAGATATACTTTCATACATACATTTTCACCTTTCAGGCCGTCTATATTCATCTATATGATGTAAATCTTCGGAATATAACTATTCCCCCCTTTAACAATAACGCAGAAACACTTTCACTTATTAGCAATTGTGTAATAAGAGAAGCCATCAATCATATCCGTCTATTTTCCTAGCTACACAGGTGTATAAGCTTAACTCGACTCAAATAAGGTGGTGGGCGGAATTCCGGGTCCCATCCTAGTTGTTGGGAAGCAAATTAAAAAAGATTTTGTACTTTTTCGCTTTGGTCAACATAACACTAAATCGACATAAAGTCTGTAGGAAGGACACCACAAAACAACCTCGTATTTCAATAAAGGTTTCACTGTCAATTTTTCCGAGCAGCTTTGTCGAGAGTAGTTCTCGCTTTATTTATGGCGAAGGCAATACGTAAGTTGACACTTCAGGTGTCCGGTTTTTGCGAATCCAGAAAATATTCCCTTAATAATGTGTTCCTCCTAAAGAATGAGAGCTTCTTATATATTTTTTTAATTAAACGCCATAAAATTAAATGGGCACCATGCAGCCGAATTGTGTAAATTGGATTGCAGGCCATATAAGAAGGCTTTCATATTGAAAGAAGAAAACAATTTAACATCGACAGCGTACATTAATATATACCTGGACTTAATCAGCGGTGGAAGATCATTTATACAAAAATACCTATAGATAAACATTAGGTCACAGGAAATCATCAATGTATTAACATAATATACACAGGGACCCTCATGTTTTCTCTACGGAATGCTAAACGTGTATAAAATGCGATGTACGAGAATTAAATAACATACGTTGCGTGCGATCAGTAAGATTCGCCTTAAATCAACTAAATTTGTAAAAAAATTAGTATAATACAAGCTATATTGACGTAGCTGTGGCCACTATATTGAAAGTCTGTCAGGTTAATCAGCTCAACTTGGACTGCAATATTAAGTTTCTTGCATATTTAATGTATATATTACAATAAGAGAATGGAAGACCGAGTTGGTTGGATGCTATAGTTTAATATTGTAAGATCTACACTTGATTATATAATACTAGCAATAAAAATGTTTACAATAAAAATTCATTGGCGCCAAGCTTACATTTGGTTGAATATACAGAACTCTTTCCTCTGTTGATTATTACAAAAATTTAAATCATACTTACGGTATTTCATTTTAATGCAAGTTGGTTTTAGCATACTTGATCATGCTACTGTCAATATAATCTTAAGTTGTCTTCTTCATCTGTTAACATAACTAATCGTTTTGTTCTTTTTTATTTGACGTATACGCAGCGTTTGGAATTCGATCGTGAAGGATTGGCAAAATTAAAAAAGGCTGTCAAGGCTATATACAATTCGGGAAATAGTAAGTTTTTACTAAAACGAGAAAATATCAGCATTTAGAACCTTGAAATAAAATTGTAGCGCTATGTTCATGTATGTAAGCGTGCGACTGTGTTTCGTTGCGCGATATCTCGCGATGTTATAGTACTGAAAAACTTTCATATCCATTTTCCATGTTGTTACTTAAAATATCTATAAGTGAAAACATACGTGCACATGTGCGCACAGATGTGAACGACTTTTTGGATTTATTGCTAGGAATGTGAAAAATTTCCCATATAGTTTTTGATCCCCTCTCACGTTGCAGCTCATGTGGATAACGAAATGTTTTTAGTACGTGCTCTCGAACGTTTGGGCAGCAAGGTAATGGACCAAGATGAACCAGATATTGGAGCAGCTTTTTTGAAATTTTCAGTGGTGACTAAAGAATTGAGCGCATTAATGAAAACATTGGTGGGTATTAACGGCTTAAAGGTAATATAACTTTTTAGTTTTCAAAACTTTGATTGCAGATGCAGAATATCAACAACATTGTCATGTTTCCCGTGGATTCTATCTTGAAAAGCGAATTGCGTGGTGTGAAGGGAGAAATGAAACGTCCTTTTGATAAAGCGGCCAAAGACTATGAGGCTAAATTTATAAAAATTGAGAAAGAAAAAAAGGCTCAGGCAAAAGAGGCCGGCATGGTACGCACGGAGATTGATGCTGCGGTGGTGGCTGATGAAATGGAAAAAGAAAGACGTTTGTATCAATTGCAAACATGCGAGGTGGGGACTAAATTGAGTAATAATCTTCAACAACAACACTATTTTGTTTTGTTATTTACAGTATTTACTAAAATATAAGGAAATCAAAACTAAAACTGGTATTGAATTGTTGCAACATTTTATTGAGTACTACCACGCTTTGAATAAGTAAGTGGACGCGGAACAAGTACAATTATCGGCAATACAGATAATCAATTGTGTTGTTAATGGATTAGGGAGAAATAGATTTAATTGATTTTAAATGTTTTATTCTTCTTATTCAAATATAGTTATTTCAAAGACGGCCTGCAAACAATAGAACATTTCGGCACTTATATCAGTGATTTAAGTGAAAAGTTGCAAAAAATTAAGCAGCGCCAAGAAGAGGATCGCCGTAGCCTCCTGGAGTTGCGAACGTTGTTGCGTAGTGCTCCAGATTTTGAGAGGGTAGATAATCTGCCAGTCACCGATAAAGGCGGAGGAGGGGGCAGTGCTAGCTGCGGCTTAGGCTTAGGTGGCGGTGGCAGTTTAGGTTACTCTTTGCATCAATTACAAGGCGACAAACATCATGGCGTTACACGCTCAGGGCATTTGTTAAAAAAAAGTGAAGGTAAAGTGCGCAGAGTTTGGCAAAAGCGACGTTGTCGTGTTACCGGCGATGGGTTTTTGGACATATGTCATGCCGACGAATCTAAACCTCCAACACGTGTTAATTTGCTAACATGTCAGATAAAACCTGTACCGGATGATAAACGTGGCTTTGATTTAATCAGTTGTACGTGGTATTAACGTCAATTCGGTCTATTGTACTTTCGTGTAATTCGCTTTTTATAATTTTAAGATAATCGTCCATACCATTTCCAAGCAGAAGACGAGGCGGACCAAAGAGCTTGGATGGCTGTATTAGTAAATTGTAAAGAAAAAGCTTTGGCAAAAGCATTCCAACATGCAAATCCACAAATGAGTCCCAGTTTGGTAGAGTTACAAAAGACTGTTATCAGGTAAAATTGATTATTAGACATTGTGAATGCCAAATCCAACCAATGGACATCTTTAAAGTTCCTGGAGAGTTTAAAATCAATGCAACTGGACTAAATATCTAGTCCATCCCTCAAAAAAATCCCGATAAAATCCCAATAGCCTTAGCGATCATCCTATTTTTAGTCTTAGGATTTTTTTCTAACAGGAATAATGCTAGCCTTCAATTTTAGAATTTTTGGTTTGCAGAGACACACATGACCTATTCAAATTATATTGAACTTGAAAAGTTGAACAGCTATACGAAGCAAATAAAAAGAGGCAAAATCAAAACTAATCTACTACCATATGCAGGTTGTTTCTCTTTCATGAATTTTGGATACTCTTATTTAATGAACCCGTCATTTATTAATTAGTCATTACTTAAGTCTTGAAAATAGACGTGTCCAATCACAATAGCTATCGACATATGATTCATAACAGATATCGATTTAGGATTTGATCCGAACGTTTATTAACATCATTTAAAGCTTGAATGCGAAAGTGGTCGCCATCATCCCACATGCTTGTTCACACTGCAACTTATATAACTATATGATTTGTAATCTACAGGAAATCATTTAGGATGGTAGTGAGAATGAATCCTGAAAATTATTCATGTGTGGCTACACCAAATATTTGCCCCAGAACGGATATAATTTTCTTACCTGATTCATTTTTATTCCTTTGGAATTATATGGTGTTCGCTTTTAAAAGCATATCAATATTTATATCCTATTTTAAAGATACGTCCAATTATTGCCGGGCAACGATCAATGTTGCGATTGCGGTTCGCGTAACGATGTCACTTGGATAAGCTTAAATTTTGGTATCTTAGTATGTATACAATGCTCGGGTGTACATCGCGATCTCGGTGTTCATCATTCACGCATACAAAGCCTAACGCTTGACAACTTGACAACCGCTAATCTCCTCATCGCACGGGCAATGGGGAATCATGCTCTAAATGAGATAATGGAGGCAACCTTGGGCAAAGGCAAATTAGTACCGGATAGTACAATGTGAGTTATCTTGTATATTTTTTTAGAAACCCATCACAAAGTATTTCAATAATAGGGAACAACGCTACGACTTTATATGTGCCAAGTATGTAGCAAAGCGTTATGTAATGCGCACCTGTGCTGATGAGAATGATTTGCGCTGTGATTTGGAGCAGGCCGTTGTTAATGCTGATCTGAGTCAATTGTTACAGGTTTGGGCAGAGGGAGCTGATTTTACATGTTGCTTACCCTCGTGGGACGATGGCGAAACCGCCTTACATTTGGCTGTGCTACGAGAGATGGGTTCAACGTTGCACATTGTTGATTTTTTAATACAAAATATGCCACCAAAGGGCCTTAATAAAGCCACAAATCCGCCCAGTATATTGAATATGAGTGGCAAAAATACCAGTTTACATTTGTGTGCTTTGCACGATCGACGAGAGTGCATGAAATTGTTATTGCGTTCTGGAGCCGACTACGAGATACGTAACTCCCAGAATAAAAATGCAATAGATATTGCCAAAGAAATGGGGCATAATATGTGCAAAGAATTGGTGAGGTTAAGGAAAAGCCGATATCATAGTTTTATAATTTAATCCTTGTTATTGATTAGATTGAGTGTGCCATGAGACGTGAGAAAAGTGCTTTCGACCATATACAAACAGATTGGAATTTGCCTAATGAAGATGGTTCGACCGATTTTTCGGATGATGATACAGTTATCGATGAACGCGTAAGATTTCGTAGTGTTCCTTTTTCTTCTTCTAATGTTTTCAATTTTCCAGAAATCGCGTTCGCGTCCCCCTAGTTTTGCTGGTGGTGATTCTCCAATTTTACGTTCACGTTCATCAACATGTGATTCAATACAAAGTAGTTCTAGTCCAATAGCCAATTGTCCCAGCCGTCAATTTACTTTGCCTATGTATCAACAGTCGGCTGGCACCTCGCCCAAACAACAAATTTCATTGGGTCAGTATTTAGGTAGCGCTGGCAATGTGAATATGATTTCCTCAGGTAGCGTAAGTGGAGCTGGTGGCGGTTCCAGTCCTAGTTCAGCCTCCAGTCAAAGTGGGCGAATGGCAGCACGCTGTAACAGTGAGTTCGGTACCGGTCCGCGTAAATCCACTTCAACCGGTAATATACATACAGAACTTAAAGAAAATTTCTTGAATAGCTTTCCTTTCAAAACTTTTTAATTTTTGCTATAAAGCCAATATGAATTCATTGAAAAAGCGCACAGCTCCAGCCCCTCCACCGGGCCTCAGTTCAACCACAAACTCTAGTTTCTATGGTACTCTACCACATCCACCGCGCCATTCACAAACGTACGATACGAATGATGCAAGAACGCACAATAACAAAAATCAATCAATGGACGCTTTATATGGAACCTTACCGCACTTGCGCTCTGTAGACAGTAGCCCGCGTATAATACATAACAGCGCAACTGCATCAGGACATCAAGTTGGATTTTATGAACGATACGATAAATTAATGTCACAAGACCCAGGTGGACCGTCTTGTCATATAATGCCAGCCATGACAACATTCGGCCATAAGCGCTCACCTAGTGGTGAATCATTGAATCGTAACTTACATTTGGCTGGAGCAAAATTGGTGTTACCAACAAGTGGGGATATACCGATGCTAAAACATGTAGATAAATCTTCTTTAATTCGGCCGAAAATCCCACCACCAGGACCACCGTCAGCAGGTATCGCTATTAAAGTTTTTGGTAAAAGTTTTAATTGATAAATGAAACACTTTTGTAGAACGCGAAATTGCTAATGGTCAATCAAACAAAGTTTTCAATTCGGCCGATGAAGGCCCTGTAGCACCGCCTCGTAAGGTAAAACATAGGCTTCTTATCAACTAATTGTAGTTATCTTTCCTACTTGTATATTCGAGAATATCATCACAGTTAATGTTGTAAATTTGCTGTTCATTTGATACTGTTTTTTCTTTTTTTTATTATTTCGCTAATTTTTAAAACAAATTTCTTTTTTATCAACTCAAAACAAACCAACATCAAAACCAAAAACAAAAACTTATAGCGCAAATATTCCAGAATAATGAAATTATCACAGCCTAGTGAAGAAACGGTAAACAGAAGCATTAAATTGTTATGTTGTTGTTCCTATTATAACTTATTGCTGCTACTATTAGTATTGTTATTGCAAGTGCTGTTTTACATATCAAAAGCTTATGTGCTAGTGTCTGCGTATGTAAACATTTAAAATGAATGTTTTGCCGTTTTTTCA
Organism: Glossina austeni; assembly: GCA_000688735.1. Classification (NCBI taxonomy): domain Eukaryota; kingdom Metazoa; phylum Arthropoda; class Insecta; order Diptera; family Glossinidae; genus Glossina; species Glossina austeni. Next base: position 1,482 of record KK502537.1, on the reverse strand, counting down.
ATTGTTATTATTATCAAAAAGTACAAAAATTTGAAAGTAAACAGAAAAGATTCCTGATTCTTTCTAACAAATTTGACTTTTTTGTTATGACTTTTGTTGCCATTGCATTTTATTTATTGTGTGTTTTGAAAACTTAGTTTATTTCCGCGTTTTGCCTCTTCTGATCTGCTTACTTTTTTTTTAGTTGATGAATCAACCTACAAGTTATTCAGACGTTGAAACATGGCATGCGGACATGATTTCATCTGGTCGTATTCTAGATAACATAGGTGAATCAATATCATCGAGTGAGAATGATCATGTCGCTTCACCAACTGATAATACCTTAAAGTTGTCCAACACAACTAGCAATATAACCAAATGCAATAATGTAAGTAGGTTAAGCTTAATCCAATTAAATCTCTTAATATTGAAAATTGAATTAGAAAAAGTTTTGATGATTTGTAGGACTGAACTATTAAGTAAAAAAGCTTTCCTAGTGAGATAAAAGCTATATTAATTTATAAGTGCTGAGGATAAGGAAGACTAAATAAGCTAAAAATTTTGGCTGCATTGGCATCGATGAAAAATTAATTTATCCTTATTAGGAATAGAATATATGTCTAAGGTGTTTTTACGACAGGACCTAATTCTCGTATTTTTCGCATATTTGAGTAAACAGTTGTAGCGCATTCCTCCGAGAAAACTTTATTTGGAAAACTTTGCTGTATAAATACCAATTGCGACTCGGTTTCCCGATTAGCCTAACCGTTTTCCCGCTTGGGCTAAACTGCTTCTTGGCTTTGGTTAGCCATTTCCGAATATATGACAAAAATTGGGAAAATATTGTTAGAAAAAAGGGCTTCTTAAGGGGAACAGCCACAATAATTAAAGTCTGTAAGTCTAAAAGTATTTTGGACAATTGGATTTTTTTTGGGATTGAAGAAAAGCTAATGATTTAAGAGGTTGTTATAAGTATTAAATAAAAAGTGAAGTGTTTGAAAAATATTAAAGAATCGCAACAATACAAATATTCTCATATATATACATATATGTTTAGTGAAACGCAAGAAGGTTTTAAAAATTTTGATTTTTGTGAGTGGTGAGTATTTCGATTAGTGTTGAATTTTCGACCTCCTTCTGCTTTTATTAATAAAAAAGGTATCAAAACCGAACTGAAAATTCCCGCCGTGTTTTATCAGAGAATTTTGTTCTAAACAATAATTATGCAAAATTAATAAAGACATTGTAAATATTTGAATGCAAAAGACAAAAATTATTGTTGTTACACTTCGTTTTGAAAAATCGTGTTTCAAGAAGAAGGCATGTCTTCTGATTCATTTCCAGTTTTCACGTTCAAATATTTTTCTTTATCTTTTTCTTCGGAAGGTTTTTTTGCACGACGTTGTCGCTTTTGCCCCATCTACCAAAGACAAAAATGGTCGTATTACGTTCTGGTTGAACCAACAAGAAAATTTGTAATTCTATAGCCAAATCCATAAT
>KK502536.1:662168-720206 GCA_000688735.1 Glossina austeni | reverse complement strand
TGTATACACGATGATGACGATGATGTATTTTCAATTGTTATTGGGGACGGCGCGGCTGTTATTCATTGTAATCGCGCTCTGAGATATTTTAGCATGTGATCACCTTCCGGCGATGTTGTTGTTTTTGTCATTTTTAATATAGACAAATGAACACTTCTCATAACATAATAAAAACGAAAAAAAAATAATCATGAATAAATTTCTTCCTCACATTTTTGCAAATATATTTATATATATTACATATATATATATATGCATACTTAACAACATTTGTTTTTATATGGTGTGAAAATCTTTGAATCTGAACAAATTTATGGTAGCATTTTATCAAATTTGCATTTTACGGACATCCGCATGCAAGGGATACTCAAATAGTATAAAATAGAAACTAAGAAGGACATCTAAAAAGTATTGACCGTTTGTTTTTGCGTGCATTCAACTTATTCTCTTTGATATTTGGGAATAATCGACACACTCTCTAATACTCGAATTGTCGTTAGGCTTTAAATTTTATAGCCTGCCTGTGATAACATAAATTTTGAATTATTAATCTCAAGGTATTTGTGTTCCCTAGTCCAACTTATTTGGCGGAAAATTGAATTCATGCGACACTTTGGTGCTGCCAAAATATAGGTAAACAGGTCTCTCTCTCTTTCATTCGACATTTTTTCAAATTTCCCCAAAAAAATGATTCTTGCTTTACTTATCGAGTTTAAAATTTGAAATCAAGAAAAACTATTCTACCAACTATTCCGGCCAACTTGCCATGCCAACTAGTGGTATTTGCTTTACCTGCGAAAATGTTATGCTTGTCGACCTTTGGAGAGAGCGGAGATCGACTACTTTGAATGCCCACCGCCTAGGCATAAATACATGTAGGATAGTAACGCTAATTTTTACAATATTTTCACTTCTTTCCTTTGACCTATAGCTGGCGGTAAACGTAAAGAACAGCCCGTTTCAGAATAAGACGATTTTGAAGAATCAGCTTTCGAATAAAACCACTTGATGTACTCGTTTATCCGAAACATAGTTGCACACAATACCGCGCGTTAGTACGGGAAAACACCCTCTGCAGGGACGGTGGGAAAGAATCTCGTTCCGCAGACACATGACATATTAACCCTAAGCGCTACGCGATAAGCCTTTGATTGCTTCACATTATAAAAAAAGGTGTTTGTAGATTTGATGATGTGTTCAAAGGTCTCAATGGTGGTGGCGGTTTCGAAGCGATCCCGGACAGGAGGGACACAATCAACTTACTGTTTGGGACCGAGGTGCGTCGAGGCATAACCTTTCAGACTAGTAAACCCAGTGTATCAGAATTGATAGTTTCCTCACAAGCTATGGGCAGAAGTAAAGTTATCTTTCGAAGGTCTAGGGCAGGGATCGCCAACCTTTTTTGCCGCGGGTCAAAATCAACCAAAACGTAAGCCTTAAATAGACGTTTGGGCCACAGATAATTTCATGTTAAATCAGTCTTTTAGAAAATAATACATTTTTTTATGTACATATACATAAACACTTATCTGCCTATAAGATGCACCTCAATCGAAGTAAATTCTCCAAATATTTGTTTCATGTTTATGTTTTATGTTTATAATTTATTTTTATATGTTATAGTTTATTTTCGGACCTAGAATAGGTCACTCGATGACGCGCGAGTCATAGATAGACCGATCCCTGATCGCGGGTAAAATGTTTAGCTTTCCAAACGTATTTCATTGGAAACAGCCTCTTATCTCGTCGATATTTTGGTTCAATAGTCACAATAAAACTCTCTCCCCAAATATACCCAAAAAGCTTCAAAATTATTGCTTTATGGCTTGTGAAGTCCCGGTGATGATGCTGATGCTCAGAACAGTGATTAGGTTTTGCTCAACATGCATAAATAAATAAAATAATCTTGAAATCTTGTATTATTATCCCAATTTCTTTAGGCTAAGCAAATAAATTCTAGTACAAAGGGGGATGAGCACAAGCACGACCACACCAGACTGTCAGGCCTTTCTTTGACGGAATAGACGTAGGATAATTGGTCTAGTCTTTGCTAACGTTAAATGGTGACACGACAAATGCAAACCACTTTTCAGGCAGAAGGAACATCGAATAGAGTACATCCATCTGGGCAAAGGAGATATTATGGACCAAAGGGATATTATATGGTACTGTGCAGCAAAGTATGAAAATGCACTAGACGTAGATATGCCATATTTCTAGGATCTAGGAATAGGTGACATTGATTTGCCAAAAAGTTAACAATGAAAATCTTAAACAAGCCCTCTTTAAATAATTCATTACTTTTAAACTGTTCTCTGTAGATCAGTAAGACGCTGTTGAACGTCATTCAAAGCCCATGCAACTTACTGAAGAACTTTGCTGATGGATAAACGTGAAACATCGATTTCTGATTCGTCCTTTATGTTAACTTTGGATAACATTAGAAAGGAAACATGGCCCGTTGAATTCCTATAGAGCATATAGAGAGCCCTCTTTCCGTACATATCCCGGAATAGTGCACACGCAGAAGCAAATCTGTTATTATGCGACGGTGATCGGTGCAAAAAAAGAGAAAAAAATGATAAAATCTTCATTTTGCGCCAACGATGCGCGTTTGATGAAAAATGAATGGGACAACATCCCGCTTCAAAGATCTAAGAATCGAACTTTCGGACTTGGCTGGTCATTATAGAAACCCAATGATTTTGAAATCATTCTTTGCAATGTAACAAAGTGGATTTATAGTGAAGGAGATATCTACAGAACAGCGCGGACGGAGGAACTGATATGCCAAGATTGCTTTCAGCATCAGCTGTCATACAAAATTGGGCTTTCCACGTAGAGAAGTATATTTATGAAAAAAAGTAACGATTGAATCTTTTTGTATTGTTCTAATTGGTTCTTGCGATCTCATACGATTATATCATTGCAAAATTGAAATCGTTACTGTTGCCGTCACCTAAGATGCTGTCAAAACAAATTTAGCTCGAGAGAAAAGAGAAGAAAGTTGCACTTGCTCGTACAACGCTAACTGTCATTAACTATTAATTCTGTTTTCTTAACTTTAGGAAGCGTAGAAAATTGGGTTGAAAATAAATATAGCGAAAGGTATTTTTCCCCCTTTTTACCTCGTGAACAATTCCTTTTAGTATTCATTTGGAGAGAATTTCTTTCTTTCTGTGATTCACTTATGCATGAAAAACCTAAACACAAGCTAAGCTTGAAATCCAGTATTTAGATCTTTAAATGCCGCATTATAAGTAATCATGTGACGATATTATGTTAGCTTAGGTCAGGTTTTTTTCATGTCTTATTTTTTTATTTGTCACAAATTCGCTAATGTCGTGTTGATATTCCGTACGTATTGTATTTACTCAAATTCGTGCTTTAATAACAAATTTTTTATTATAATTTAGAGAATTTGTTTTAATGACAACACTTTATAGAAAACAAGCATTCCTTTAAACGTATGATAAGAAGGAAACCCAAAGTAGCGTTAGACAGACGTTCACGTAAATAAAATTAAAACATGTTTACACACGTATGCGTTCTAATGTACGTACATCATCTACACAAAGAGACGTGAAAAAGGAATTTGCAATAAAATATTTTATGTATGTATCACTTGAGAGAAGTGAGTTGAGGAGACAGAAGAAAACTAGGACACAATATAACATAACATAACATATATAGAATCCAAGTAGTCTCATAAGAAAAATTATACCATTGTTGCCAACTGTTCATGCTTAAGAACCTTATGTGCATTGGTCTCTGCTTCATTTGATTTTAATATTGTGTTACTCGCTGGAAAAGTAAAATACTTCAAAATTTAAGGAAGTTTTTTTTTAAGGAATAAAAAAACAAAAAAAAAAAAAATCATCTAAATATAGATGACTTTACTATTCGAAACAATATAACATTTATAATATGTAATATAAAATTACTTCATTTGAACGAGTTTTTTGTGTTGCTCAAGACTTCTCGAAATTTTCGACCATTTTATTATATTTATTAATAATAATATAACGTGGAAAGCGACAAAAACTTTTATGAAAACCTATTGAAAATCAAAATTGGCGGGGGCAGGAATACGTAGTAAAAATTATACGTATATTTACATACACATCTATATATATGCAGTATATGTACACATAGATACCTATTTATATATATATATATACATATATACACCTATACATAAATGGATATATATATGTACTTTCATATTGCATATACATATACATATATTTATATACATTTTGTCTACATATGTAAACATATCGATATATCTATAGAACAATATACGATGTAAACCATATATACATTACTATACGTATACAGAATATATATGTTAATGAACATATACGTGAGTATGTAGTGTACAGATATATACTATATACACATTGCATGTATTACATATATGCAAGTGCATACATGTATTTATATATAGGTATATATATATATATGTGCATACATAGTTGTACACATTAATCTATGCAGACATTTATATATACATACATATAAAAATGTGTACACATATATATCCAATATATATGTGTATACAATTCACATACATATATACTATATATGTATATGCAATATATATCTACATGCAATTTCTAGAACATTCACTCTCGTTGCCGAATTATATTTTCAGTAACTTGCCATCAAGCTTTCGTCGCATTGCATCATATCCGATTGCCAGTACAGCTAGAACAATCCAATATAAAACCGGGAATTTGTAATGAGGGTTCTACATGAAAACCGACGGAGAAATACAATCTTTGTTTTTTCACGCACTGCCTGCTATTGTTCTTGGAGACGCCCTTTTGAAAGCAAGCCGTTCTTTTAACTAAGCGCTGGCCAAAATGGCGTGCTACTCCACGCCTTGAGAATGACTGGGCGATAAATTCCAATCATCTCTAATATTCTGGAATGGCCACAATTATTTATTTCTCTCACTTTTTACATTCCTATGGCTTCTTTTAACGGCACAAATGTCTCACAAAATTTTTTTGCATTCATTTTTTTTCTTTTATTTTTCAAATTTTAAAAAATTTTAACAAAAACTCACTACAGCTTGCAAGCAATATGTATGATTGTCTGTGACGAAACGATAAAACTGATTTGATGGAAACATTGACATAACAAAGTAGAAGAGACCAAAAAAGTTAGTAGGCCGTGCGAAATGCTTCTATATTGTGCAGTGCATACAGTACAGTAGAAAAGCCTCCCTTTACACAGACTTTAATAATTCATATGTGAAACAATTTAAAATTTACACTATTTCAGGGCATTAACACCGCTTGCTTTGATGCACTAAAAATTTCGCTTTTTGTATAAGAAATGTTTCTAGAATTTATACGCAAGCATTTCTGTTCCTTCTTTTATTTGCCGTTATCATGAAGTTTCAATTCCAGTGACGTCAGCTGCCTGTTATGATTGTATCATCTACAGTGTTGGGAATTATGAAGTAGCCCTTTGCTACTTGTCAAAATCATAATGCACTTGTAATTGTGTCTTGAGCTTTCGGTTCACACATCGTATGAAACACACAATTGAGAATATTTTATTCGAATTTGGCAGATTCTCTTCTACCCATCTCTCGCTCTCTCCCTCTTTCTCTCTATTAACCGCAACTTTTTGCACTGACCACACAGACACACGGTTGCTTCACTTAAAGATTGCTGGACAGTTGAGCTTTTTGCGCCCTTTCTTTTACTTTCCTACGAATTTTTAACAAACCCGCCGGACGGACAGACTGACAGACGTAACGGCAAGCGTAGCTACTAAGTCGATTCAGAACCTTGCTTGATAGCTGAAAAGTATTTTTTTTTTTTTTTTTTGATATTGCAAACTAAATGGCGAATGCTTTGGATGTATGAGCATGCATATAATACACATACATATACGTTTTAAGTGAATAAAGAAGGAGGAAATGTTACATTAATTCACACTTACCATCACACGATAGCGTTACATCAGCCAAGAGATCCGATTTGAATAGATTTGAGAATGTTATCGCCAAATTTGATGAATAACTATTCCATTTCAAACAAAACTGCTGTTGCGGATCCATCTTTCTTTTATTTATTTACGTTATTGCCGTTTCCTTGCCAAAAATTTTCGCCAAAAATATCCAAATTCCTCGCCGTCGATTATTAATTTCTTCAAAAGAATGAACCAAAATTTTTACAAAATTTTGAATTTTCCTCTTTAGATTTTCAGCAAACAATCCAAATGCTCCATGTGGTGTTAAATAATTTCGTTTTTCGCGAAGTTTCTATGCGATGTGAGGATTTTTTATATAAAAAAAAAAAAAGTTTTGTTTTTTTTCTTTCTATGTTAACGTTGTGGCCAAACCGTAAATTTTGAAATTTTGTGCAACTTTCTTCTTCGCGTTGTACGCTTGCGACGGTTGCTTGTCTTCAAGTTTTCCTGATAATGATGCCAAAGGGAATTTTTCTTTAAATATTTGTGTTTTTTAAGCATAAAATGCGTTTTTAGCATTTAAATGCTGATATCGTAGCCTGCTATTATAAATTGTGAAGCTGACGTGACGTGGGCTTGCTGTTGTTGTTGCTGCTGCTTGCTGATGCTGATGTTTGAGAATATTTTTTCACAAAATAGGGCGAGTGCTTTTTTCTTTATTTATCTATTTTTTTATATATTTTTTTTTTTAATATTTTTTTATTCTTAATTTTGATATTTCCGTCGTCTATTTTCTTACTTATGTTGATAATAGCGCGACAATTGCTGCAACGAAAATGACAATGACAAGAAAAAAAATCAATCATATTTTCAATGCATATCGGATAAGAAATTCATTTCACTTTGTGATTAAAGAAATGAAGGGTGAATCGTTTTCGAGTTTTTGAAAATTAAAAATATAAAGAGGAAAAAACAGCAACAAGAAAGTCGGAGAGTTTTTATAAAGCTTGAAACGAATTTACTAAACCGTAAAATATGTAAAATATTTAAAAGTTTGCGGGGAAAATTGTATGATTTTTCAAGAAAAAGCAAATATCTTATACTACTAAGGGGAGAAAGCATATCATAGTGGGCCAAGGAGCACCATTAAGTGTCCTACACTATCCTACAATTATTCGTATAAAAACTATTTGTAAAGTAAAGCGTTATATGGGGAGTGTTTGAAAGAGTGGTCCTCTTGAACCATAACATGTTGGTGCACCAAATTTCATTAATACATCTTAAAAATTGCGATCTGTGGGTTGAAAAGGCAAGGCGGACAGACGGACAGACGAGTTTAAATCGACGCAGAAAGCGATTGCGAATCGACCGACATATTAAAAGGTGTGTCTATTTCAAATCCTTCTGTACAAATTTAATGTACGCCGTGTAGGGTGTAAAAAGGGCAATATGGAGTAGGGGCCCGAAACGTAGATGGCAACAGCTTATGGATAATTGCAGAAATTAAAAAAAAAAACACTTACTTCCTTTTCTTCTAAAGCATGCGGCTCATGACATAAAAGAAGTAAATAGTAGGCAGTACATATAACCGATTTTCAGTGCATGAATGTACCTTGAAATTGAAAAAACTAAATCAAATACAATGAGAAGTTTTAAAAGACCTAAAAGCAGTCTATCAACAGTACACAGAGTTTAAGTTAAACGGAATCGGAAGCAAAGATTCGCACTTCTTGTGGAAGACTCAAATTCCGATTTCAAGATTTTTATGATGATTAAATAAGAACAACGTGCTCAGCAACACTTTGCAATATCATCCACAAAACTGAAACATGGCACTTACCCGTGCCCCTCTTATAAGAATGCTTGGTTGTCTATTTTCATAAAGTTTTAGATAAACTAGGAAGTAAAAAATTTGTATTTGATTGTCTTATACCCACCAACTTAGGCATACAAAGTAAGAAAAAAACAGTCGAGTGGAATTAGTTCAGGCAGATACCCTAATTACATCGATGGGCAAACACCCAGACTGACAGACAGAATGCTTAAATCGAATTCGAATTCGACAATGATGGTGCGTCTCTGCAGCTGCCTTCAGGGTGTTGCAAGCGTGATGAAAAAAAAAAAAAAAAAACTTCTACCCTTCGATATCTTTGAAAAAAAGGTCACCATAACAACTAAGTCTTTTTATAAAATTCTAGGTTTGCTCTAAAGTCGATTTACCTAATTTTCGAAGTCGTCATGCGGATTTAAGTAAAAAGATTACTAATGTTGGCATTTCATCCACGGCGGAAATGAAGAACAAAGAAAAGCCGGTGTAGTGCGCTTTCGTATTCGACTCGGAGGCTTACTTACTAATACCGACATTTACTCAAATGTGCAAAGACTTAATAATCGATTCGGCTGCAATTCAAACCTATTGCGTTGATGGGAATAAAAAAATGCCACCAATCCACTAAATCTTTGTATGAACGTTTGCTCTAAAAGCGATTCGATTAGTTTTCGGATTCGACCGGGAGGCTTTAGTAAAGAAACATTGAAGGAGAAAAATTAAAAAGTGTTTTGATATCGAAAAAAGCAGGAAAACAGCATGTATGGGTAAATCTGGTAATCGGGTGAGCTACAATTCGGATCTTGTCTAATGATCCAAAATTGCTTAAATCCAGCTGGAAGATTATGCAGTTCGGCCTTTAAGCGATCGTTTCAAGGTGTCGGTCTTAATTGAAGAAAATAGGCAGAGAGGCGAACATGGTATACCCGCTGTAGCTATACCGCTTAATAAGTGCATTGCGACTTTCTAGGAATTATATTAAATATGATGCCTTAAGGCCTTTCGAATCAATATAGTGGAAATTAAATGAAGGGTCGTAAAAAACAATCCATGATCATGGGATGATAAATTCATTTAAAATGCGCAAATTTCCTCATACTTCTATCTTTATAAGTGTAGGGATGATTGTATGTTTCCCTTCTTTTTATATATATGTTTTTAATTATGGTTTATAGTTTTATTTTTGTAAGTTTGTACGCAGCAGCGCAACGTTTGGTAATTCTATATTTATTTGATACCGTTTTCCTTAATAAATATCGATTTGTTTTTTCTTGAGCTGTTTTCTTCCTAAAAATCTTAGCGTTGAAAAAAGAAAAAATCAAAAAATAAATTAAACGCAAATATTCGAAAACGAACTGAAGTCGGTTAAATGCAGCTTTAAGTTTCGTAAATGTATGTGTATGAACATATATGCACGCATACATGTATGCCTATAGAGACACACTCGGTATTTGGTTTAATTCCTAGAATTTCAAGTTCTAAACCGAAATCAAATAACTGCCGACTTAGCCTCCAGCGTTAGGTTAAAGTAGTGGAAAGAAGGCCCATAAAAAGGAAAAAGAAAAAAAGAAAAAATTACAAACGCACGCACACACACACACATGCACACACACACATGCATATACAAAGATTAAAGCAAAGCCATCAAAATTGTAGCAGTTGCATCGTCTTCGCTTGTTGTTGCTGTTGCTTTAATTTGTTAAATAGCCTTGACAAAAACATTCTTGCCTAGAGTTTATCTCCTTCCTTTTGTACGTATATCCTATCTCGCCAGCTATATTCCGGTTAAGAGGAATTCCCAGAAACTGCAGGTGATTTTTGCAATCCTATTTACTCTCTTCAGCAAAGCATCAGCAAAAGAATACAGCAAAAGCATGTGTCGTTTGCTATTGCGTTTCCGCGAATTTGTTTAATCGTTAGAAAAATCAACCAAAAAGAAAGATGAAAACGTAAACAAGAACACAAAAGCAAAAAAAAAAAAGAAAAAAAAAGAAAAAAACTACTTTTAAGCTCTAAGTAGCTTGACTTGTTTAGAAGTCATCACTTGCTTGTTATGCTTTATTCCCTTAAAACAAACGCACATTCATTTTTATAATTTTACGTGTTCACTGAATGTGCACTATAACGATCATCGTGATGCCTGCCTTATCGTTTCTACTGGCAACGGTTGTTTCTGGTTTTTTCTTTCTATCTTTTCCTTTTTTTTTTTTTTTTTTTGTCGGTTCTCTGCACAAATATCGGTTAAGCTTTATTTAGAATCATAATGTGTACACAAACAATCCGCTAAGGAATTCCTCAGAATTTTCGCAACAATACTATATATATTCATACTCATGAATGCATGTGAATATGTATGTATGTATTTATGAAATAATAGCCTTAGGGCGCAGTAGTTTTGCATTATGGTATTAAGGTTTCTCATTTCTTTGACTTTGAAGAGGGTTACGTTTTCATTTCTTTTTTTATTACGTTTTACTTTCTGCAAAAGAGTTTTGGTATTTAAAGTACCGTTAGATGTAGAACGCCTACAAACTGCATGCACAAACCGAAAGACCGAAAGACCGAAAGACGAAAAAGAGAATGTAAATAATTATACGTGTATATTACGCTGACTGAAACACGGCATTAGTAAGGATTGTAATGATTTAGAAGCTACTTGAAGAAAAGATTTCTCTCTCTCCCTCTCGCTCTCTCTTTCTTTCTTTCTTTCTTCTCGTTTTATAGAAAATTATAGAAGATGGTTTAACACGTTTATGCATGATGCAAAGATGATCTTTGATAGGTGGGGTAGTTGTGTCTGCGAGTCATGTGAGATGGTGTCTGAGGATCGTGTCTGCTAATATTGTCTTGGTAATCTTACGTAAAAAGGATGAACAGTCACGTAGATAAGAATGGCGACTGCACACTCAAAGTTTGTGGTTTCAGATCCCAGGGAGTACTATAGTGGATGCTCAGTCGGCCAATGCATAACACTTGCCGATTAGATACGCAACCACTGGGCTGCAGCCACTCTTTCTGTGCCTCATTTCCCCATTCAATTCGACAAAAGGAAGGAGCATTTCATGAAACAAATGAAAAAATTATACTCGGCTATGTTCAAATTTCTTATATCCACAACCTTTATTTAGAAACAAGAAGAAAAAAAAAGACCAAGAGATGTAAGAAAGTCACCATTTAAAGATTCCATCCTTAAAAAACGAAAAGGAGAAGAGACAAAGTTTCGATACTCCACAACATTGGTTCCACGTCGACCGATTTTCTGCATTTCGGCCCAGATATTTTAGGGCCACTCATGAAGTTACATATGACAATTTTTAATGTTTGTCGATTATGACCAAAACATCCAAGTTTTGTTACTTTTGAAAATAGAACTGTTCCCTGTTTACAGGCGTAATCTATTAAAAGGTTTAGCCCACTTTCAACACCAGACAACAACTACAAATATTCTTGCCAAACTTCAGCCGAAAATCTTATTTTTTCGATCAGGGCAACGTTTTCAACGTACAGATGTATAGACGGTGGGAATACGTACACCTTGCAGGTTTTCTAAAATTTTCTTGTCGTGTGTTGCATAACAAACCGCTTTAACAAACCCGATGTAAATTCCCAACTTTCGGTGCTTTAAAAAGAAAATTTCCCTTGCAACTCCTAGAAGAAATATAAAAAACGCTTGATTAACTCTCTCGTGCCTATCTATCCCTGTCTTACACATTATGAGACTCTTGCTATGTATATTCCATTTTCCGCAGGTATTGTGGCATTTCCCACACTATGTACCGCTCTTTCCTCGGTGATTGGTATAAAAATGAAAATGGTTTGACTTATGTCACTTGTCATCTTCAAAAATCGTGTTTCAGGGAAAATGCATTCAAATTTTCAAGCGCTATGGAGCTGTGGACTGCCACGTAATTATTTTTGAAAAATCATGTGTTTTAACTATTTTAAATTTTGCCACGCCCACAATTTCTCTTTGTCATTCTTGACTATTTAAGTGATTGATTTCTTTATACTAATTCTCGTGCACATTGGCATTTGTATACAAATCAAGATTTAAGTGATGTCACGACTCGGTCGCTTGGCTCTAAGTATTTTCAATTTATCTTTAATTTCGAATGCTAATGCAAATAAAAACGCAGATGGGACACATAGTCTGACACGGCCCTACACCACACTACAGTTATTCACATAACGACTTGTTATAAGGGAGGTGGTCGAAAAAGTGTTCCGATCCGAACCATTTTCAATAGCATCCATTCCTAAACTGAAATATATTGGTGTACAGAGTGCCATTAAATTGCGGCCTGTAGGCTCAACATAAGGAAACAAGACGGACAGATGGACATACATGGTTAGATCGATTCAAAAAGTGATTGTGTCTATCTCAACTCATTCTCTGTGTTGCATACGAAGGTACAAGCCTAATACACTCTTGCGTTACAAGTGTTGTAGGGTGCAACAATTAGAAGGCGGTCCATTTATAACTTTTATTTCCCCAAGGGTCCTGGAAGAAATGTGAGAATTGAAAATTTCAAACGAAACAGTGTCTATTACTCCCCTATGAATATCTGGGATAATACCTGCAAATCCATTGCATCAACAATAGACGACAATCAGCTCCTTACTTCATTGTTTACATACTATTGTAAGTGTTGCCATTTTAAATTACATTGTTTTTAAAATCATATTAAATGTAATTTTATTTCGGTGATTTAATGCTTTGTTGTGTCTTTCTCCCGTCTCTTATGAAACAATAATAAGCTGGAAATGACTGTTCAAAATAAATGTTAAAACATTCGAATATGTATGTCTACGTATTTTAAGATCCTTGAAGCCATATGGGAAAAGGACAAAAAAAAAAAAAGTAGAAAAAAAATTCCAAAAAAAAAGCACAAGCAAAGACTTCTACTAAAAATAAAACAAAACATCTTTACAGATGTAATTCCATCTCAGAGCACATTACAGATGTTTGAGTTGTTCGCTCGCATTTCATAAGAACAGCATAGATTACAGGGACATGAATATTTTCCCCCTTTTAATATTCATACTTTACAAAAAAACAACAACGCATAATGAAAGTGTACAGTGCATATAATCGCGCAGTTGAACTCTGCAGGATATACTGAGCAAACCACATGGAAAATTGCATAAAATCATATGAGAAAAATTATGCATTTTTTTTTTTTTTTTTTTTTTTTTTTTTTTGATATAATAAGAGAATCTTATGGAATATAGACAACAGAAGGTTTATTATAACAGTCAATAAATATTCAATATTAAGTCATATAAGAGTAAAGTAATCGTTGCATTATGTGAAGTATTATAGCATTTATGTAATGGCAGAGCTTTAAGTAAACTCATTGCGATATTAATGGCAAGTGAGGTAAATCGGGGTCACCTGATTGTCATTCATTATTATATATGATGACTGCATAAAACAACTGGATTTGTAGATGACACTGACACATCTGTTTTGTAAAGAGAAAGACAAATGTCTACACTCATGCGAGTGGAATCTGATAAGAAGATCAAATGGAATAATTGTGACAGAACTGATTCTACAGTTTTTTTGAATGTTCGTTATGGACTTTCTTCAGTGAGGAGTACGACATTTCGGTTATTTAATGATATTTTGTTATATTTATTTTATATTTCATGATTTAATCTTGGATTGTTTAATGTTAACGAATATCAAAAATCTTCTAAGAATACATCCATTCCTCGACTTTTCCTTTGGTTTTATTCAGTTAGTTGGAAAGGTGATATTTTTGAAAATACATATTTCCGAAGGCATGGTTCAAGAAACTACATTTGTTTTTTCTAACTCAATACGTCACTGGTAGGTAGGTAGCTATTGAACGAACATTCAAGAATGTGAAGATTAGGTACCGCATCATACAATGTTTGAAATTTGGCACGACTTCGGCATAAGTTCGCTGTAACCAACGAAGGAGGGATAAACTATGCTTCGTGGCCGAGCAAAGATGTGCCAAAACGCTCAGCTGAACATGGTATGGAAGATACAAAAATAACATTGACTACGGTCGCGTAAAGTACTTTTACAGGCTTGGTAGTCTAACTTAAGCACCGGGATGTCAGGATACCCACTCACACAAATATCGCAAATGCTTAGGAAAGTTCCTTGTATTTCTGAGGAAAACCTAAGTAGTATAGCGCCGCGGATACTTCGTTAGTAATGGCAGTGAGTCTTGCCTGTCGGGCTGTTGGATATTTAAAGAGTATCGTGGTGGCTGGGGTAATCCAAAAGCTTGAGAGCTATGGATAATAAGATGCAGGCAGACCTCGAACACTCCAGTTCCAGGAGTAATGACCTCCTAGCTCATAAGGATTGTCTCTCTCTCCTTGAAACCACTCGTTGTGCCAGCGGATATCGCGTGGTCAAGAAACAAGGCAGGTATTCAGGCATTCAACCACTCTCGCATCGCATGATCTCAGAGCATCTTGTTACGATGTACGAACAGGTAATGATCGCTGAAACTAGGCCAGGAGGATATGGCAGCTGGCGGAGCAATTCGAATATCAACTCATGTAAGTTTTCCAGCACTACTGATCAGTAATGCATAGACGTTTTTGCCCCATTGTAAGCATTGTGCCTATTGGGAAAATAGCTTTCGCTCAAATTTCTATGCAAAACATTGAATTCACAAATTTTGATATCTTTGGCACGCCATCTATCAGCTGCAACTTGACTTTTGGATCATTGAGAGTACTGTTCAATGTCGTTTTTTTTATGTTTTCTGGTATAATCACCTCTTTTGGAACTCGATTGCGTTGCCATCGATGTCCGAACAACCTCCTTTAAAATCTACAAACTATCAGCAAATTCAAGCAGGAAGGCTTGTCATAACACCCTTCAAGCCAATGATAAGTTTAGAATTTTGATAGGATAATTAGAGAGAGAGAGAGAGAGAGAGAGAGACGATACCTATTTGGCAGTTCCGGGAATTGTGGACTGGTGTATTAAGCTTTCATATTTTTTAATATGACCAACTATTTAGTGAATGTCCCCTACGTGATTAGCACAGTGACGCAAAAAAGGAGTCAGGAAAGGCAAAAAGATAAAAGGCGTGGCCGGCAGACTAGTGTGTTATGCGTCTAACGACTGAGCATTTGGTGTAGTGCAGCTACGACCAAGCGTGCTCTACCGCACTGAAGTTTACCTGGCAATCGCGACAACAAGCCAATAAGATGACATTTTGAAAGTTTTGTGACTTGAATCCATAGTTTCCTATAGTAACTTTGGACTATACAGATCTATTCTTTGGGCCGCTTTCTGTGCAACTTCGATCTTAAATCTAAAAGTCTACAATCTTTGGTTTGATGTAATGCAGAAAAATTTAATTTTTATAAATCCAAGATTTTTTTTTAAGCTTTTAAAAGAAAAGGTTGAACAAAAATTTTTCATCAGTTCTGCTATTTCGTGTAGCAAATAAGACAAATATCAGACTCTATCAGCGCGTATTGCATACATACATTTACATACACGCGTAGCGGGCTTCCCTTTGTACATTTTATGAAATAAATGAAATGTGTTAGTCCATATATCAGCGTTGCTGGTTGAGTGATTTGTGAAAATCAACTTTGGTTTTTTCTTTTGCTGCCAAAGGATTGCTACAAATAAAATGCGTTCAAGCTAACATCATTGGATTTGTTGGCTATATATATATATATATCTATATATATATATCTATATATATATATGTATATGTATGTTAGCTATTGAACTCAATTGTGTACATTTACATCTACGGATGATTATTGTACTCAGTGATGTTCTTCTTGCTGTTGCTGTAGCTGTTGCTGTTGCTGTTGTTGGTATTATTTATATGAAAATGAAAATTGCATGCGGGAGTATGTAATATTTAGACATTTTGCGACATTTGTTTGGTTGGCGTTTTTCCTTCATTCTCTAACGAGCGAAACGCTGGTCTAACATAGGCGGCAGCTTTTTGTTGTTATTGTTAGTACTTTTTTTTGTTTTAGAAAAAAATTTATATTTACGGAATTGTAAGTTATGCACTTGAATGATTTTTGTGATATGTATACGTTTCTTTACGTTACGTTTCTTTTTTTTTTTCGTAGTAAAACACGCAGTTAACGCGCCTCCTGTCTGTCTAGCCATATATTAAGTGTGAGTAACTGTGTGACGATGTCTATCATTCAAGTGCGAGAGTGTGCTCTACTAATTCAATCCGATCCCACACTTCGCAGCCATCATCCAACCAACCAATCATTCCAGCTGTGTTTGTGTAAAAAAACATTCATCTACCTATCGATTGCAAAATGATGTTCTTTTCCAATAGTATGCGAATGTTGTTAATGCCGTAGTTGCTGTTGTTGCTGCTATTGTCGTTCTTATTGGACTCAAAATATTGGCTTTTTCAATTGCGAAGGAGTACGAGTCCACGTCACAATCCTTAATTGTGTAAAACGTTTTCAGTTTTACATTTCAATCTTAATTTAGTTTTAAAATAACGTTTACGTACTACGTTAACTGAATAAGCTAAGCGTACGCCTAAGTGTACGTGTGCATGTATGCACGAGACGGACGAGAGAGAATTCGAAATGAGGAAAAGCGGAAAAGTCTTCTTTAAATATGAATTTAAGGACAACAAATATTTATTGTAATCATTTTTGTTGACGTTCATCAATGAGAGGCGTGGAGATTATTGTTATTAATTAGGAATAAAAACCAAGGTGTTTTTTTTTTTTTTAATATTTGCTCTTTTACCTCTATGAGAGTGTTAAACAAATCGAAATTCATCATTTTTTTATGACTTGTCTGCTTGGTACAATTTTTATACATTTTATGAAAAGTTTTCTTTTGAAATTTTTTTTGAAAAATAACAAAATTTTAATTAAGTAAACCTTTAGTGGCTTATGGAATATTGTGAAAGTTTTCGAAGGAACTCCTTTAGGTTTCTGCTATGGCAGACACAATAAGCTGCACACATACGCACACAAATGCGAAAACAATTTTATTGTTTCGCAACAAGAATTAAAAACAAATGGCAAACATTTGGCCATTATTCCAGCACAAGAAAATACACACACGCACACACTTACATACATACATATATACATACATGCATACATACATACATACCTACGTACGTACACTTATGTGCGTGTTATATATATATATATATATATATATATGTGTGTGTGCGTGTGTGTGTAAAAGTTGTTACATTACAGCATGTCTGTTACCTTTTTGACATTTGATTGAGATTTGTTATCGGCCGCGTATGTATCATCAATGATACATGCGTCAAAGCTAACCAACCTACCAACAACAACAAGAACAGCGGCGACAACGACAACAACAAGGCAAAGCAAAATAAAAGTATATATTCTGCTTTTATACGTCAACTATGCCTAGCCAAGCATTTAGTCATAGATATCAAGCTCAATAATTCCTCTACCTATATATATACAAACGGACATACATACATACATACAAGGATATATATTGTTCTAACGCACAAAAAGCCTTCTCCTATCTCTTGCTAGTCTTCCCACTCTCCTCAGTTCAGTACGAGCCCGACGGTAAAGTTCAATACAATTCTTTTAAAAGTTTTTCTATATACATGCATACATACGCATATTGTTTTTTCGTAAGACCCTTTTCCTCGCTAAAATGAAGAGAAAACGAAAAAACAGCAATAACAACGACAAACATGAAAACAGCTGTTGTTGTAATCTATAGGTTTGCATTCTCTGCCTTGCGGTAGCGAAAACTCGAATGAATGACATTTCTATACATACACGTTCGCTCACTTTTCTCATACATTGTGCAGAAATATACGTTTGCATAAAACAATTTTTTTGTAATTTCATTTCATTTAATATTATGTGTACCCGAGCAGATAGGCAAACATATGCGCTTACATATAATAGAAAAAGGTATGTGAGCAGAAATATGTCTTCTATGTTGCCATACACACATACACACAGGAGCAGGCGGCACAGCTCACGCTCGCACACATCATACTTAAGTACAACTGATAAGCGAGCCAAACACTCGTTCTAGTTCGGTGTAAAAAGACAAAATAAAACAACAACATATCCTGTCTGTTTACGCATACACCGATAAACTCGTCGACGAGTTTTTATTTTGTAAGGAAAGAAGAAAAGCAACGAAATTGTTATTACGTGTTGCAGTTATTCATAGTTAGTCACCGTAGTGTTGTTGTAAATCTTTTTTTTTTTCATTTTTCGGAAAGAGGAGCATATAGTATGAAAATTGTTAACTACCGGTATTTCATTAACATTTTTACGGTAGATTTTTAATTCAATAATTGAAATGAACTTTGAGTGAATGATGAAAATAGCGCATGCTTACAGAAAAGATGGCACAAGTCCAGCAGGTTGTAATTTGTTCCTTGCGTTGAAGTCTGTAAATAATAAGACTACACATATTCATCTTATGCCAGTACATATATTCAACTAATTGTGGGGAATTTGAGTCTAAATCGAGTGGACTCCTGCGAATTTCCTCATGCAATTGACCAGAAGACATACCACTTGGTCGTTACATGACGAGTTAACGGCAATCGCTAAACGAAATTCGATGCTAAAGGGTTTCACTCTCTCTTTTTGATCTGTGCTCCTCTTAAGGTGGACTACTATGTTCCATCTACTCTTTGATCTTTGACGGAGGGAATAAACAAAGTTTTGTTCAAAATTGCTTTGGTTTCGAATTTAAGAAAGCCTCGTTCATTTTTCCATGGCGTTGCCTAATCCCACACTGAGATCCATTAACATAACATACCATTAGCATGTCTTTTGTTTCCCACTACACCAATCACTTGTTCTTAGCTACCATCGACCTATTTCTAATGCTAATCGGTGAAGTTTTTAGACGATCTGATACAGAGCAAGGGTGAAATCATGATCCATGCTTTAAAGTTCCCATAAAAAGTTACACTTCTTTCTAACCACCCACATATACGTACAAGGGATGTCCCTTCAATGATTAGTGATATTAAAAAAAAAAATCAAGATATTTTCTATCAAATATTTTCGTAAAGAAGCAATCGGTTTTATTACACATATCATATTTTCGATGATTCAATAATAAACGTGAAGAAATGGCGAGCGTTACAATTTTTCTCTCTTCTACAAAATCCAACCAAAACCCATCCCTTGCCTATAAGTCGCTGTCAGGGTACGCCTTCATATCCTGCGATTGAAAATTCTTCGAAGGCTCATTAGCGCACACTCTTAAAGAAAAATCGACCTATAAATTATTTGATTCTTACCGATAGACACCCGTCATGTGATACGTTCAACACAAAACGATCAGCCAGACACTTTGCAATTAGCTGCTGAAAGTTTGAAAATATCAGAAGACCACTAAAACTTATTTCAAGTGTGTAAAATCTCAAACGAACTTTTCAGTGCTTACAATGGTACTCATTTTAAGGATTGAACGTCCCTCATCCAGAAAGGAAATATAACAGTTTAATCATCTAAAGGCTTCAATAAAAAATAACAAAAATTCAAAGTTATTTAAAATACACTTGCAACGCTTAACAAACGAACCACCATCAATGTCTGCGGTCCTTCGCCTATTACTGGATGGCTCGCGGACACTCTCGCGCGCTTATGGAAACCTATGGTATGGAATACATTTTCACGCATCTTCAACTTTACAAAACCGCTAATCTATTTGATATCATTGTACCGACCTGAACCAGTGCAAATTACAAGGAGACAAGTCTGGAGAATACGCAGCTATCAGGAGATGTTCCCAGTACAAGCTGAAGATCACTTTCTAGGCTGCTTTTGCTGGAGAAGGACAGACATGCGCAAATATTAAAATCTTTTGCACGAAATCTTGCAAATCATTTTCGAACGACTCCATAACTTAATGCATTTTCACCACATCCCAACTTAACCATTTCAGTTGCATTCAGTTGCATTTTTCCCAATGTCGCAAATATTGCTTGCAGACGGCCATCTCCTCTTTATGCTTCGACACAGACTCGACGACAGCTTAGAAACAACTCAATTGAAACTCAACTCGTGTAAACATCAAAATCAAAACTCCGATATACCTGCAATTTCAACAGGTAGATTTTATAAACTGACAAATTTTAAGGTAGAAAATTTACTTTTAGACCCATTAGATCTCTACAGCCTTATGGCTTTGAGTAAATTTGTTTTCTTCTCAAGTTCTCTAGACATCGTTTCAACCAACTCTCTGGTAGTCGTTAACTTCAAAGATATTTACATCTTATCGCATATAGTCCCTGGCGTTATATTAATTGTCCGGATATATAAATCACACATCCCATTGGCTTAGTACAATAAAACTCAATAGCGTTTAATGTGCTGTATATGTATATAGCGAAATTATTTTGATATTTATAATTAAATTTCCAGGGCGTTTCAATTACTTGTTGATTGAATATATTATTACACTTGAAGGCGTGGCCTTTGAAATTCAAGCAAGAGCACCTATTCCAAAATGCGGTTTTCAATCTCAGTGCAAATGCATTCCCCGTCGCCTTTAAGCGAAAACAGGTAAATATGTATTTGCACACCTGGACTTGTTCCGAAAGACTGAATTCTTCAGTTTAAAATCTATTACTCCACTTATCTCTCTCTCTTTATTATTTACTTTATTTTATTAATTTATTGACACTTATGTCATCTCGAAGCCGTTAAGGCCCATTATAGTAGACTACAATGTCTTCAATAGGTGCAATAATAAACTGAAATAATACAAAGTGTTCTTAAACAATCTAAAGGAGACGAAAGGAGAATTGAAGGTAACGAGAACAAAAAATTAAAATCAAAAGCGAATAAACATTAAAAAAAGAAAAATAGAATAGAAAACTAAAAAGAAACAGGAACCAAGCAGCTAACTTGACTAGTATGAAAGTATACCACAACCTCACCTCCATCCCAACACTAAGCAGCTAGCTACTATCATTATTAGTGGCGTAGGTTAGAAGCCTTCATTTGTAAGTCTGTGTATGCGTGAGCATCGCAACGCCCTAGGCAGGGAGTTATAAGCTCCTATAACTCTTACCTGGAAGGATTTGGCCAAAGAGCAAGTAGCTCGGGGAATAAACGGAAGGTTATTGTGAACGCACCTAATTTTAAAGCTCCTTCGGCTCCGGTCGCAAGATAATGTTGTTAATATTAAATATCCGTCCATATATCGAATATTGTTATGCTTTGTGTAATTATTACTGTTACATAAAGGGGAAGTTTTCTTTGCTTGAAGATTACTTCCGTCAATCCTTACATGTACATACTGCATAAGTAAAGACATGTAAGTGTGATGACTTATACTATTATATGCATACAAATTTGAACCCTCAATTTGTTTAGAGATTATATTAAAAGTTCTTTCGCATATGTGTGTACGTAATATCAAAATTCTTGCTTTGCTTTTATATCCCATCTGAAAGTATTATAGTAATTAAAATGAGGAAATCTTTCAACTTTCTAAGGTGATAATATTTCTCTCTTTGGCTCATTTCGTTGAGTTCTTCAATCCAATCTGTCATTAGAATGTCAAGCTTATAAATGGATATATTGACCGTATTTCATGAGATAGCATATATAGGCAACCCTCTCTTAGGTTACGGTTAGTTCGTACCGTGTTGTATCGAAACCGTGCTGTAAAAGTATCGTGATAACGCTTTCGCGGACGTGAATGCACCACAATGATAACGAATGCTGTAGCATTCAAATTTTAAAACCAATTTTGTTATATAAACGCCTTTGGTTATATAAAACGCGCTTGGCGAAGTATTGATTAACTGATTCTTTAGGTTTTTCCCTATTATTTTACAGATGCGTGTGTTTACAGATTTACTTAAGGGGCCTTTAAATTCGCAAATTTCTGTACGCTAGAGAGGAAACGGATTCTCCCATTGTCCCTTCTTCTCATGTTCTCTCTTATATGAATGCTATAGCATTTACATCATCCCAATTGAAACATTTGATCTATATATTGTCTCGAATACTATAGCGTTCGTTGCTTGTGTCAATTAAAATATAATCTTCTAACTTGCGCTTAGAAAATGTACTCAATCAGATTATGGATATTACAAGTAATTTTAAAATCAATTGACTGTCATTTTTGGCAACTCCGCGAACGCGCTAAGCAAGGGATACCCGTATGTAGCAAATCATATTTTCTTACGATTTAAGTGCGTTTCATCGACGATTGCAATAAAAGCCATATACCTGCATACATGTAGATGTCAGGTCATAATCGTTGTTTTAGATAGAAGGACAGTCGGAAATATCTAAATCGATTCCACTAATTGTGCTAATTTAAATTGTCTGCACTCATAGACTCTGCGATCCCTTTTGCGGAGATTAAGCATCAAAAACTGCAATTTTCCCCATTGAATGGCTTTTAAGCGTAAAGCATTCCGTCAATGTTTAAAGAAATTTAACAGTCGCTTTAAATTAGACAAACAAAAAAAAAAAAAAAAAAAAAAAAAAAAAATATAAGAGAACAAACTTTCTCCCAACTTTTTCATACACATCCTCTATAAAATACAAAAAATAAAAGTGAACGAGAAAAATAACAGCTAATGAACTCTACAACAATGGCATTACACAGTTCGGGTAAAAAGTGAAGGAGAATAAGTGAAAATAAAAGATCTCGTTAGCAAAAGCAACAGAATGAAAAGTAAGTAAGAGAAAGTAAAAATTGTACTCAATGAATTTTATTGCAAGAATGCCTAAAAAACATGCAATTAAGTCGTTAATACTTCATCGATTTAATACCCAAAACCAATTTTATTTTTCTTTTTTTTAAATAATTTTTTATTTTTTCAGTTTTTTTTTTTACAATTTGGTAAAATAACCAGGAACAGAGGGCAGGCCAGGCGAAAATGTAGCCCTTTCTGACAAAAGGATTAAAGCATTAACGCGTGCGGACACCCAGGATGAGCTAAATCAACGAAGCTTGACGACGATGACTACGATATTGATGATTATAACGATAATGATGATGATGATGACGATGACGATGGTGGCGGCAGGTTGTTGACGTTAGTGTTGTTGTGTTCGCATTGAGTTGAGAGCGTGTGTTGTTTAAAGTTTAGGTTTTATTTACTTCCTCTTAGGCCAATGTTTACAGTTGTAAAAATGATACTTAAAATTCGCCATATCATCAACGTACAGCAACATCAAACATTAAATAACTGTTTTGTTTGTTTACATTTCAGTTTTTGTTTTTTTTTTTTTTTTTTTTTTTTTTTTTTTTTTTTTTTTTTTTTTTTCTCTCATCATTAGAAGGAAACGGAAATGGTTATAACAAATGCGATATTTTCAAATATTTATTTGATTGCAGACATTTGATTAGTTTGTATGTAACGATATGCAATTTTGTTATTTAACTTAAAGACTTTTTTTTTCGTTCGTTTGGCTCTTTCACTCCACTTATATTTGCCAGACAAACACGCACTAATGGAATATACGAAAAAATCGGGCAAGAAGCAAGTACACACCTCCGTGGAAATGACAACAACTTCCTCTCCCCAGTCAGAATGGTTATGGTTATCGAACTAATATTGCGAGTAACAGGCAAAGCTAAGAAGAATGGGCGATAAAAGCAATGTTGTTGATTAAAAACGTAAACATCAAATGCTTCTCCACTCATACAAATGGAAGCAGAATTTGAGAATTTGTACTTTCTTTTTGTTTTTGTTGTGTTTTTCTTGGTCTTTCATTCAACACACACAACTGTTCGCAGTATGCTCGTAGTTGGTTCAAATATCTATACGAAGAATTTGACTTTAAACAGCTCGAGCTTTTAAACTGTTGTACTGAAAACATCAACTGCAACAACAACAAGATACTTTCATATGTAATGAAATCATAACTGATTTATATTATGCAGAGGTTTTCCTCTTTTTGCATTTGGATTTCGGTTTTTTTCCTCTTTTTTCTTTCATCAATGGAAGTCTATGTAGGTAAGGCCTTCTTCTCTTTCCTCAGCTTGCATTCGTATTTATTGTTTAAAAAGTTGTATTAATATGCACGCACATACACGTATTGAACTAACGATCAAAACGGCTATTGTTTTTTTTTTTTTTTCTTATTTAGCGAACATTTGCTAAAGCTTTTTACGTTTTTTTTCTTCCCCAAACATTTGCAAGTAAATGTGGATATTTTCGCTCAGGTATGTAAAGATAAGGTGTACAGTGGCAACTGGCCTTTGTGAATAGTTACATACATGCGTTTGTCGTCGACTGGGCACGAATGTTTTGTCAGTTATTACAGGTAGAAAAACCAATCAAGACCATCAATAAAAGGCACGTCAATCAACAGCCAGCCAGTCAGTCCTGCGAAAATCCTTTTCATATATTTCATTTCATAACCAGCATTTTGAAAACAAACAGAAAGCAAAAAAAAAAAAAAAACCCTTTCTTTTACAAGAGGTTTGATTGTTACAAATTCCCTACACAGTCATACTCACTATATCACGCACTTATACCGCTTTGTATGAAGGCATATTCCTGTGCTTGTATATAAGTGCACGCATCTATCTTCGCACACATATGCTTGTTAAAGTTTCGTCGTTATGCCAACTTCCGTCAGAATTTGTTTTTCTGTTTTTTTTTTTTTTTTTTTTCTAGAAATGTTTGCTGGTCTCTATAGATTTTTATCAGGGGAGGTTAGGGAGGTTAACTTTCTCTATAGTTCTAGCATCTGGCCGGTATTGTTTTTATTACATTTTTTTTTTTTCTTTCTGAGCATATGCTTGCCATGTCAAACTGTGCGTCAATTTTTGCGTTTAAATAATATTTCCGTTTTGGAATTTTTCTTTCTCTCCTCACCTCTGCTCGTTTCTTTTGTTTATATTTTTTCATTACCGCTACAACTTTAATCATCAATCGCTTGATGTCTGCTGAATATTCATTGAAAAACTGTTAGTATATTCAGGACGTATTGGAAATTCATTGAATAAGTGAAAACATGCCGTTTCAGAACTATAGCTAACAACACTTTAACGTTAGGCGCAATTAAAACTTCAACCGACGATATATGCTTAAAACAATTGGTTTTTGTCTACATCAAGATGACCTGAAATGGACTAGTGGGCCCGAGGTAACTTTGATGCAAGCGAAATGTTTATCGATATTGAGAACACAACTTTCCATTGCCTAAGAACAAGAGGTAGATCCAATTAAGGGATACTCTGTGTTTTAGAAAAAATTTCAATAGTTCAGAAAATTTGTAAAGCAATGAATTGTCAAGAAAGGAATTTCTCTTGAATTAAGTGAAAAATTGAAAATTTTTGCCTGTTTTCCACTTTATACCTCAATTTTTGCTATGGCGGATTGGCGTACAGACCGACATGGTGAGGGCTACGTTTATGAATATTTTAAGCCAGTGAAGTGTATTATTGTTAGACATAACAACTAGAAGGAGGACTCTAGTATAATTGCATTGTTTAATAATAAGCGGCACAAAATTACTGAGAACGGAACACCTCTAGAAATTGGAACACAGTATAGCACCAAAGGCAATGAAAAGATAATCTTAAAAACAGGTCTTCGGAGAAGAAAAAATTTTTTTAAATATTCCATACTTCTTTAACTATGTCCGCTTGGGGGTGAATGCAATTTTCACGTCACGTGTACTGTTTTAGGTACATGACGGCAAATTTACTAATTTTGAATAAATACTTTTCTTTGGCTCTTGCGAAAAAATTTATATGTTTCGTGTACCCTAATCGGTACAACCGCATAAAAAAAAATGTTAGAAAAAAAGCATTGGTATAATTTCCTATATTCATCTGTCTGTACCTGCTTATGAGCAGACACCATGTACTCTTTCCGGTCCCCGTGTCAAATTAATGAGCTCTTGCGTTTACGGAAGAAAGGATATATATTTTTTATCTGCGGATCTATGCCAGCTTATGAGTAGATGCTATTTTCAGGTCATGTGTATTGTGTTCGGAAGACACTAACAGATTTAATAGCTTTCAATAAATCCTTTTTTGGATTTATGAGAGAAAGGATGTTCGTGTGACGTTATTGGTGCACGTGTCGAACAATGGCGTAAACATCATTACATGGCAATTAGGTATAATGACAATTGATTTTTAGATCACAATATCTTACGTGAAAAAACTAAGCTGGTTGTAGGAATTTTATTTTAGCGTGCACTGATAAGGGTACACCAGGCAGAGACAGGGATATTAACCTAATCTCGGATGTCGAAACGATAGAAGACAGAACACAAAACACATCATTTTTTCTTCAAGTTATTACGCGAAATACTTATTTGCCATCCCAATAAGTGCAGTATGTAAATACAATAATGCACTTATTACAAGGGTTGTTTGAAAATTCTTAATATTCTGCTTTGACTAGATATTCCTCCTTTTCTCGCAATCAAACTCAATGGGAGATAGAAATAGAACAAAAAATAAATAAATAAAAAACAGTTTCATCACAACCGGTATTTATGAATAAACAAAACCGCATCAAACAATAACATAACTAGTATTAAAATATCTCTACAAAATCACTAACAAACAAAGGAGGTTACAATTTACAAACTACAAAAACAATATAGACATACCTCAACCCCTTAAATTATGCAGTAGCATAACTTTAGAGAAATAATGCACACAATATACCTTTGAACCTATATTCGTTTCCATAAGTTTGTGAGATTGAGAAGTACACAGCACGTGCTCAATGTCAGTGTTTCGGTCGGTCTGTGAAAGTGAAAAACTCTCTTTAACGCAATGTGAAGAGTTTTTAAGAAAATAGTTATTAATATAAAAGCACGTGAGTTAACATAACTACCCTTTGCTGGTGTTGCCGTTAATGCTTGTTATAGCAATTGTTAAGAAGAACTCTAATGAATTGTAACTTTTGTAATACAGACAGACGGACAGACGGTTTAATTTTAAGAAGCAACAAAGAAAAACATTAATGCGCATAGGGAGTTGATAGAAGATTTAAACAAGTAGATGCGGCGAAAGATACGAAATCGTTTAGATCTTAGCTGTAACATAGCTAAAGGTTAGGGTTGTAATAAGTTGTTATTACTACTAGTCGTAACTAAGAACAAGTAAGAAGGAGCATTAGCGGTTTCATAAAAAAATAGATGCACATTTCGATAAGAATGAAATGCTACAACTCCTCGCCCATCTGCTCCTCTTTAAATGTCAAAAACTGCTGCATATATTTGCCGTTTAATTTATGTAAATTACCCTTGAAAGTGGGCTTGAATTTGAGCTTTGTAATGCAGACCGAGTGCATTTAAAAACCAATAAAGACATTATAGTTGGGCAAGGCCGGCAAAGCAATGATCTACATCATCATGCGCGTAATAGAATTATTCATTAATTTCCGGGGTAAATCTGTAACAATTATAACTTATTTCCTTGTAAAGGAAACAAGACGGGGTCCTATTCCTTTCTGTGAACTGCTGTGGTCCAAATTTAACAAGTTTAATTATCTTCTTAAAGATTTTATTAGACTTTGCTGCTTACTTCTAATAAGATCCTATCTAATGGTGACCAAAAAATAGACTTACTTGGTTCAACGTTGATGCAGTTTAGTTTCTGCACCAAACGACGGTCAAGGGTGAATTTTTATTATAAAATAAACATAAGATTATTTTTGGTTAATTTTGAAAGTTGCAATTTTCTTCCTTACAACTCTTTCAAAATAAACTTTTTAAATCGAAAGGTAATAAAGATGGTCCAATCTAATCCACGGGGTTCGCCCGCGCCCTAGCTCAAGCATTCCATTGTACAACATTTCATCAAAGTATCTCAAAATATACAACTTACAAGGTGAACGCAAAACACATGGGCAACATCGGACGGACACACGGACGCGCAACTGTAGAGAAGAGAACTTGCTTATGAATCGGTCGACATAATAAAAGGTGTGTCTCTATTAAGCCCTTCTGGGTGTTACTCGCGCACGCAAAAACTTAATGTGCGTCGTACCGCAAGTGAGGCAGAATAAGGAAACTAAACATCTGTTATACACAACTTGGAAACTGCACTGAATACCAATCTCGTATTTGAGATGGACTTTATGAAATTGCGAAACAATGAAAAAGATGCTTCGGTCGGCCTGTAGGTCCACTAATCCGCACAACAAGAAACTGATTGAATGCCGTGAAAGAGATTAGAGGGATATGAGAAGCACGAATGCGATGGCTAAGTGAATTGTAACTTCCTGAAAGCTCCCTAATTTTTAGACAACTGTATATCAAATGTCAGATGTCTATTTGTCCTTCGTTCCCAGCGTCCAAATATTGCGTAGCGTAGCGTATTTGTGTAAAAAAATATTTTTTTATGATTTCATAAAGAAGTTTAAAAGAAAAGTTCATCTTATTTTTTGCTCACAGTATTACTCCCTTGATCAACTTGCGAATTTCTTAAAAACTGAATATGGAAAACTAACATTTGGCTCGTGCTTTAAACGGGCTTCCACAAATTCACGCGCACTTGCTAAGTACAAACTATTCAAAAACAAAATGCAGTTTTTTTTCTTTCTTTTAATCCGAGTTGGGCTAAATTTCACTGCAAAGAATGTGGTGGGAAAATAAATTTTGCTTTCCCCACGGGTCAATAATTTTTATTTTGTATACATGTCACTGAAATACGAGAATATATTGGTGTCTCAAGGCAAGATAGACGTGCTGACTGAACATGTAAAAATTTCATAGAGACGTTCAAGTTCATCATACGTACACAGAAAATGTTTTTCTTAATCAAAGTCGCTTTAAGCTTAAGATCCTTTTTTTGTTTAAGTTGAAAATCTGCTCGTTTTCGACTATTATGATTACTGTTGCACTGGAGGGGGTTGTTTATGCACGCTGAAAAAAGTGCATAAACTGGAAACTTTTGTACTTTCTGCTAAGTTAAGCACAGCTAGCACGGTTAGCAATGATACGCATCAGGGATGTTTTCCTTGCATTTATATGCTCTTCAATTTTTCATTTTTGGGACACGCAATATTAACAACAACAAAGCTTTTCTAACATAGGAATTGTTCCTGGCAAACAGAAGAAAAATGGACGAGTTTAGTAAACGTGTACAGCAACTATTTACCGCGGTGGAAATTAAGTAAAGAAGTTATATTCGCCTTGCAGCGAATCCTACGTACCAACTAATCCAAACAGCAATTATTGTTGGTGCGGCAGTGGACTAATTTCGTCCATTTCTGCAACGGGTTTTATGAGTTGTGTTGAATTTTAAAGCGACTTTTGCAATAGCTTTTAAGTTGTTGAGAAGAGTTTACTTTTAGTCACACTTGCAAAGTAATTTTACTCTTATCGTAAAAATGAAATAATGCGCGCTTGTAAAACTGTTACTGTAACGCCGCTTTTCTAGAAAGTCATTTGAATTCCATTATTTACGTCTCATGGTTTATCAGCGACGCTCCTACGACGATCCATTGTGCGTGCGTTTTGCCTAAGCAGATGATGTTAAATTTTCCATACTCATCGTCGAAGCGTAGGAGTATAGGCGGATAGGGTTGTTTCCGGGTCACAGGCCTAGTCCCAAACACAGTGGTCCCAAATTAGTAAAAAAAAAAATATTTTTGATGTTCGATACATTTTGGTATTACTTTTTGAACACAGTATTATGTATTTGGAAAGGAAGCTTCAGACATCTTGAAATTGTGAAACTAAGCACGTCCGTTTGTCCAGCTGCTCTTCTGTCTAGTACCTGTGGTATAAATATTCTCCCTCAAAATTAAAATATCGAGCTCATATCTAGCAAAAGTATTCAAAATTCTTTCAGCCAAATTGGTATTGAAAACGGCTCAAATTGATGAACAGATACTTGCTCTGTTTTCGATAGCAAAGAAATTGATTTTTCTCTCATATAACAGGAAACATGACGACAAGTATGTGCATGTGTATTTTATGAGTTATTCCACAATATCTGTACAAAAATAGAAATCATCGGCCACAGTCGCCCAATATTAGAAAATACCGAAACATAATTTTTTTTTTTTTTTTGATTATTAAGATAAAAGCGGTGGTTATTAAAGATAACTGAATAGAAGTTTCCTGGTTGTTGTTCCTTCGATCGGTATTGCAGGTGTCTGCCTTCTTCAATCTAAGCTATCGCTATGGGTAAGTGGCGTTAAGTTAATTTTGCCTACTACTTAAATTTAAGCTTTTGCTTAATCAATTTTCTCTCTTTCTTCCGCATATAAGTTTAGTTAGATTTTAATTTATTTTGACAACTAATTGACTTTTAATTGGCATATTTGAATATGGAAATAAATTCAGCACGATCCGTGCAGCGAGAATTTGGTTTCAGTTCTCTAATGAATTTTGCACACATGATACATACATACATAATTCACAATAGGAAACGATCTGCTCTATATTTATATTTTAAATTATTTATTTTTAATTTAAAAATACCTGCAATAAATTGATTCAACAGAGAGAACAAGTTGAGAATCATTTGTTTCAGCGAGCAGCAAATGCGAAAAGGTAAACATATATGAAACGTAAATTAAGTCTCAGAGAGTGAATGAAATTGCAATTAATTTCATTCACTAGCTCTTAAAATAAATTTTATATATTTACAAGTACCGTACACACGCAACAATGAAATTAAATTCTGTTTAACGAGAGAGGACAATAAATTTTTTTCTCTTTGCTATTGTAGGAGCAATATTTAGCAGTTTTTTGCAGTTTACACTTGCATTCGCTTATTTTCTATATGCATTCATTCTCTCCCGAATTGCATTTGCAAACTGTAAAGCTTTCTGTGATTGGTTTAATGCATTCGTGCTTTCGCAAAAACTAGCAAATTAAATTAAATCTTTTCTCCGATCATGACACGAAGTTATTATCTAACGCATTGCATTCGTTGTTTCGGTGAACAAGTTTTGCATGCGAATCAACGAACGCTTACGATCTGGTTTGCGTTTTCTCTCTACTTTTACTTTGAATT
This sequence comes from Glossina austeni, assembly GCA_000688735.1. Classification (NCBI taxonomy): domain Eukaryota; kingdom Metazoa; phylum Arthropoda; class Insecta; order Diptera; family Glossinidae; genus Glossina; species Glossina austeni. The sequence goes on along the minus strand of KK502536.1, from coordinate 689,487 downwards.
TTTTCTTTGAAAGAGCTGCAATGTAACTGCAGTAGTAAATATTGAGACTGAACGAAAGAATGGAGTCTTAAAATATCTTAAAATTGTCTTCGCAATATATTTACAAGTTAAAAAAATTATTAAATTCATTCGAACTAGGCATTCGAACAGCAATGCATGTACAAAATAGTAAAGTAATTAAACAAATTAGTTATCAATCAATGGTTAAACATATAGTTGAATAATCGGCAGACTTCTGCATTGATGGGTTTAGATTCCTGGTAGCCTTTCTCTTCATGAAACGCAGTTCGTTTAATTTTATGATGACAAGTCAATCGTGTTCATATGATGGATTCGATATGTGTATGTGTATGTATGCATGTATATATATTTGTTTGTTTGAATGTATGTACGCATGTATGCATTTATGTATGTATGTACAAATGCGTATGAGGCTATCTAGTAGTCATTAAACTTCTGTTATTCATTCATTTTATGCATTCCTTTGGGTTCGCATGCTGGTGCATGGAAACTAACTAACGTTATCACTGTTCTTATTGTGCCGAAAGAGACTCTATTGTCTTACTGGTCTTCTTTGCAATACCGTTTCAAGCGAGGCGATAACGGTGCGTTCAGACTTTGGGTGAAATGGCTTATGGTGAACATCCACCAGTGGAAATTATTTTATTCAGTTTTTCGCCCAAAAATTCCAGAAATTCTACAGAGTAATGAAGATTTCACAAAAGGAGACGATGTTGAAACCCCGCCACAAACTTGTACTTCACTCAATATCTCATAAAGCGGCTACTAATAAGAACTAAGAGAAAGGCTTTTCAGATTTTTTAAACATGTTCAACCGGTTCATGCAGCATAGGGCGGAGCATTACGGTAAAAAGCTCTGAATGCTTATATATATTCCCGGTTGAATAGTAATAATGAAAGTTCTGAATGCCTGGGTCAGTGCCAAGCTATCAAAATAATATTTTGGGTAACTTGTAAACTTGACCCATTTATCACACAGGACGTAATTTCGCGCTTTTGATTAAATCTACACATCATGCCTTTCATAATATCTTTTCGAATACGATTTTGAATTAATTTCATTTTTTTCCATTTTTGTGTGTAACGAACTTCTTTCGTTGCATTCTTCAAAGGCGTTAGATGCCTAATGTCCAGGAATAACTTTATTTCATGTGCTTTGCATTCTGTAAAGGAAAAAATCGATATTTCTTTTACCACCAAGTTAAACGTATACACACATTTTAGTGGTTTCATCCGGGACTGCGTAAAATAATTTTTTTGTATATAGGTCTTTGAAACTTCAGTGCTATGAAATTCTATAAAGTCACGTCAATCCTTTTGAGGTTAAATTGAAATTTTCCCAACTCAAGTCGTCTTCAAACAGAAGTAAATGGGAAACCCTACGCTTTTCTTATACATAAAGTAAAATGTGTAAATGCGTAAAGTTTGTATATATTGTATGTATTGTATTTATTTGCTTTATGCAGGTCGGTGTAGAGCTTTTCGTATATACACACATATGTATATAATAAAATGCGTAAGGTTTTGTTTGCTTTGTTTATTTGCTTTATGGAGGCCTAAGGGATGTACGGTAAGTGCCTGCGTGTTGAATAAACAGCGTTCTGTGTGCAAAAATGTCATTTCATGCATGAAAGGGAGGCGTTGTTCTATTCCGTTTTGGGATTTCTTATTTTATTCATTTATATTCACTAACTACATGAGATTGTTAAAAAGAAATTTATTTTAGAGTACATAAAAAATGCATATACACACACACACACGCATGCATACACTTCTATATTTATTTACTTATTTATTTCAATGCTTGAGAGAGAGTGAGAGATGAAAGCAAAAGTAAATACAACCTTTTAAATATATTTAAAGAAAACTTATGGCATTTAGAACAATGGATGTAGAGTACGGAACATTTGAAAGCCTTAAGAGGAAATTCAAATTAGTAAGCACTTCGTAAGGTTGTGAGGATCAAAGTTGATGCTCATTTTGGTGCCATACGTACAGGCATACAGGAGGAGTTATTTCAGTTTAGTTCAGCCTATAAGTTAGTGGCAACTTATTTGACGACCGACTGTACTGAATGGCAGGACAGAAGTGGCCTCCTTCGAAGCTACCTGATCTAATTTCGGGTGAGAGGCTTGCAAATAGCTGTCGCATAGCCGAATAGATAAGTCGGTCAGATCTCATACTTGATCGTAGCTATAGTGAATGCTGGACACTTCTTACAATAAAGTCGCAGCGAAATTTGAGCAAAATACACTATACTACGCTGTATAATGTAGTATCAGAAACGAAGTTCGTCGAAGGGCGTTGTATTTTTAGTCGAGCATAAGGCAGCTGAAAGTTCTTTAACCGTAGTCGGCCGGCGTAAAGGTTCACATAAATGTGGGATTAATCGATTTACCAATCAAGCGACGTAGGCTATAAAGACTTTTGTTCTTCTTCTCGTTTGAAGTAAATTATGTTATCCCAACGGGAACATCATAAACGCTCATAAGTCACTGTCCGCAAGATGAATGGAATACACTTTTTCATGTGCGAGCACAAATATTTAGATATTTTACGTCTCTTTTTCTTGTTTATAGTTACATAGTTAAATATGAGAAGGAGTTTTATATGAAATATCGACTGCACCACCAAACTTTGAGTGTATGGCTACAATCGTTTCATTCGTCTACACATATGGATTTTCCGTCAAAAAGCTTAGCTCAGCGTAAACCAAAACATATACATCATCTATTAATCAATAGAGCAGAAATTTTTAATGAACAGCAACCCATTGTTGTCATAGAAGCAAATTACAAACGAAATTAATAAATACTTTAAGACTTTGTCCGAACTGTCGTTGGTGTGTTTCTTCTATGCTTGCGTATCAATTTTGTTTACACTATACAATAATAACAATAAAATACAATGCGAAATGTAAGAAAAGAAAGAAAAAACATATTTATAAAATTATAACAAAAAGCTTCAACACGTGATTGATTCTTAATGGGGACATAATGTAAATAATTTAAAAATAAATTTCTCAGCTTAGAATGTTTGCTCCATTTTGACATAATTTGAACTATAAAATTCTCATCTTTCCCGAGAACCTGACACTTAGACACAATGTAACGGGAGTAATGAAAATCTCGTTATCGATTACGTTAATACAGTTATTACATGTAATGAAAAATTTCATTTCTCTATTATTATTATTATTACGATTTATTTAGACCAACGAAATAAGTTCTAGGACTAAAAAGTGGGATAAGCACAAGCACCCAAGACTGTTAGCTTTTTTTTTTTTTTAAGGCAAGGCTTTAATAATACGATATTAATTAATTGATCGAGGATGTCCATAGGGCTGGATTATCCGAAAACTAATTTTCCCCTGTTAGAAAGGTTTTGGCATTATGCCCACAATGGCAAATCGAAGGAAATTCTTGTGAGCGTTGTAGGCGTGTCCTTTGAAAAGTTTAGGCCACTATTTTTTTGCAAATATCTTCATTTTCGATAACGGGACAATGTTTATTACAAATACTACGCAGTTGGGCAGACGGACAGATGGGTGAACGAAAAAACGGATGTGCTTAGGTGCATTGCATATTTGTATATTTTATTAAAGTTTGTTTTTTTAAAGCTTGTTTCTGCGCCTCATAAACGTATTGAAAAAAATTACATTTCGATCCGATATAATATTGGGTAGGCATGGCTAATTTTTTCCATGTCATGAGCAAAAACTCAAATTTTTACTCCTTTTCAAAAAGAGAGGTGTTCACAGTTTCCGTGGCACTGTGGACGTGCTCTTCGGCCAAAACTTTTGCAAAGCTCAGAAGAAAACTTCGGAGACCTCATAAAGTATACATATTCTTGATCAGAATGAAATTCTAAACTGATTTAAGCTTGCCCGTCAGTCCGGTTGCCCGTTTGCGAAATGTCCGTCGTAAACGTTCTTCTGGCCGCAAAAATGAAGCTATCGACTTCAACACATTGGAAGTTCTGGCAGGTTGGTATTGAAGGACACGCCGAAGAATTTGAAAATGATCTAAACTGGTCAGATGACACGCCTACAATGTCCACACGTCTCTGTAGCGGAAAGTGTCAACACGTTTATTTTCCGTGTTTTTTGCTTGTTACTCTTTAAGTAGCGCACTTTCGTTTTGAAAGTAGAAAAAATCGACCTCTCCTGTCCAATATTGTAGAGTAGAAAGTTTCACTTTTTTTCGGATCACAGCGATGGGTATAAAAGATTTGGCCACGACCCAATATAATTTTCTTACTTGTTTTTATTTATTTCATTTATTTGTTCACACCTGAAATTCAGCTAAAATAAATTAGCAACCAAATCTGTTGACTGATTAGAAGTAAATCTTTTGCTAACTATTATTAATAAATAATACGAAGTATCTAAGCAGAAGCAAAGAAAAAAAATAAAAACACAAAAGCACAAAGTTGATGTATAAATGAAGAGAGAGAGAGAGAGAGAGAGAGAGAGAGCGCGCAAAAAAGCATGAACATATCTAGCACACAGATAAGTCCGCAGGCGACTCTCAACTGAAATTCTTCAGGGCAAGGAGCGGGATTTACTTTTGAATGGATTCTATTGAATAGAATCTGTGTATCTAGATACTACACATACGACGAGACCACGCAATAGAGGCATGCTCAGGTATTGTTCTGAATGAGTTCATGTATATTGTACTGTAAGGATCGCTAAGATCCACCTAGGGTCGACCTGTCTTTGCTTAAAGAGACCTCGCTGTGCAGATTAAAAAGTAATTTTTTGTCGAATCCACGCAAATCCACGAAAGAATCTAGTTTTCCACCGCAAACTTCCATTTGCTTGTTTTATCTATACCCCTTTAGAACGGGAAAAGATGATCGACAATTAAATACACCCTTTGCACTCCTACGTCGACTATGTGACGACATTATATGCCTCACACCAATGCAATGCATTGTCGACATAGAGTCGACACTATATTTTTTTGGAATCATTAATTAAGAGTTATTGGTGAGCCCAAAAAAAAAGAAAGGAGAAAGAATATTACTCTCAGAGACTATTATTTTTATAGCACTTTACTTAATATGTTTTAATAACAAAAAGAAATTGTTTGACAAGACTATTGTAAGTTTATCAGTTAGCAATAATTTAGAAAATAAGTAAAATTTGTTTCGAAGCATAAATAAATAAAGTTTCATTTAAAGAAATTGAAAAGCACAATCTACTCACACGTACTCTCTAAACAAATATGCTCAATAATAAAACAAATATTGCTGTTACCTTCAAGCGCTGTGTATGCGTACGTGTGCATTAAAAATACTGCGCCACGCATCGTCATCGCATAAATGCAAAAAAAAAAAAGAGAAAAAAGTCACATACAACACACCATATTGCTCCGTTACCTCATCAGTCGCATAACTATATAACGAATTGAATACATGCATACGCAGACGCCATTTATACAAACACATCTAAACAAGCACGGGGAGAAGATGTTTGTTTAGTTAGTGTAGAGAGAATTGCGCAAAAGGTTCCTCTTTTAACTGTTTGTTTATTTTAAGATCGGAGTGATATAAGTATGCCACACACACACACACACACACACACACACGCATGCACAGCATCGATGAGCATGTATTAGGTGCTCCAACATACATTGAGCGCAATAATAGGCGCAGTGCTAAGACGCCAACCAAATCTTAGGGCATCTATGTAATGATTGTTGAATAAAAAGCCATTTTGGAGCTCGGGAGGTTTCGATATTTGAACATTAGAAAATTTTGATTCTACTTCAAGTAGTTGAAGGGCATTGTCATTAAACTAGTGAAAACACGAAAGTGGGACGCGGCTGACTATTAAATGCTCCGCATCGCTTCGTTTAGTATGGTTATTACTATAATGACGTTTCACAATAGGGTGTTATCTGGCAAGTGTTCGAAAAAGTGGTCCGATCCAAACCGTCTACAACAGCCTTCGTCCTTCGACCAAAACATGGCTGTGACTATATTTACTCAAAGTGTTCCAAATATTACTACACATACGGACAGACGGACGGAAAAGAAAAGAACTCCGAATCGATCGGTATAATGAAAGATGGGTCTATCTCACGTGCTTCTGGGTGTTGCATACATCCACACAAACTTCATACACTTTTGCCGGACAAACAGCGTAGGACACAAAAAAGAAATGAAATTCTTTTTACTTATCCAAAATCTAACCATTAATTATAATTCTAGTCAAAGCTTTCCTTGTTGTTTTCGTATTTTCTCTCAAACTCAAACCTGCTTTCCAGCTAAATAACTGAGCGCATGCGTTAGTTGCTTATGTATTAAAAAAGCCCAAAAAAAGAAAAGAATTTCGGTTACTGTTTGCTGCTTGTTTACCCTTTTTTTTACTTTTTCTCTTTACCTATTTATTTATTTATTTTTATTTTTTTTTTTTGTTTTGAGTAAATTCTAAATGCTGAAACAAGGTCAAATGCAGTTATTTGTATTTTGTTTTGCTTTCTGGCAAATGCTGCTTCTGCTTGTTTTTTTTTTTTTCTTTTTTTGTTCTTCCCACTCCTCTCTTCTTCTCGCGTGTTTGCAACTTTCCTTTTATTCTTATATTTAATGCGTCGATCGAAAAATACATGTGCACGACGAATATCTTTGACTATGCGTTCAATGTGATTTATTTTTTCCGTTTCTTTTTTTTGCTTTTTTCAACAACAAATGCCCATATAATCGAGATCGTGGACTGTAAATAAAATTTTGTGTAGATCGGTTGTAAAGCAATTTAAACGTTGTTATGTTATCTTGCACGCGCAAGCTTTCTTTTCAAGGACAGTTGCATTTGTTTTTAGTTGATGGTCGATTTTAAGTTTTTTAGTTTTATTATTATTTTGTTTACTTAGCTTCTTTTTTATTTAAAGATGACTATGTTGATGCGCTGTAGTCGCTGCTTATCTTTTTCTCAAAATTTCTCACTTTTGTTTTTTCTTTCTTTTTTTGGAAGTTTCAAGCAAGTAAAAAAAACGGAATTGTCGGAGTTCATTTTCTTAGGTGCGAAACCAAAATTATGCTAAATATTGCTGTTTGCGTTTTCATCGCTTTTTTTTTTTTTTTGCTTCACATTTACAGCAACACAAAAAGATATTCCAGTTATCACATGTTGGCCTATCAATGAATTCAGAAATGAATTTGTATTCAATTGGTTTCTAGGACGACTCCATAAAACGTTCTTTTGATTTTTGCTCCCTTTTAAAACAATTGCTTGTCATCACTTAAAACATAATTCATTACTCAGGACATTATGTTTTTATATATACACCCTTATGACCAAGCGCGTAAGGGATGCCTCCTGTGCGTGTATGATGGGAATGGTTGGAAAGAAGTGAGCAAAAAAAGATAAAGAGTGGCCGCAACCTCGGATGCGTCAACCCGATCGGTGCGTCGCCGATCACTCAATATAGCTGCGGCCATAAACCACTCTTAGCTAACGTACGATCCACCTCACTGTGAATTGAAGCCATGCGTGCCTACTTGGCAGTCGTGCTTCTTGACTACTTGGTCATGCGGTCCGAAGCAGCGCAGTAGACGCTTTCGACTTTACAAAAATGAACAAGTAAGAAAATTATATTCGCTCAGGATCGAGTCTTTTATCTCCATCACCGTTATACTCAACAACACTAAGAAAAAGCAAAAAAATAAATTTTCAAATCCTATAGCATTGGCTGGGCGCGGCTCATTTTTTCTTCTCAATAAAAAATTTCGTCAATCTACGCAATTAATACGCAAATACGTCTACTACACATTGAAAATGTGAAATATAAGCATTTGCAGGAGCTCGTCTTTAACAAACGATCGCCGCTTAACGGTGGATACTCCAGAAATCCAATTATTTCAATTGACATTAGAAGTAAAATCTCTGATCAAAGGGGTTTGCTTTTCCAGAAAACTTGTTAGGTGCAGCAACAAACCAAAGAACGATCTGAAGGCATCAAGCAAAACCGTTAGTGTGTTAATTAAATATTGGATTTTCGTCTTGACTACAAGAATTTATTTCGCTTAGTTACTATCATAACAACGTCAGATAATATTCTATATTCCATAATGCCTATATTCCGTCTTACATTTTAAACTCACATAGTTCCCCATGAATACTTTCTGCAGCGAACCATCATATTCGGCTCTATAAACTACCTCTTCACAACAGTCATAATAAAAACTCACTGTTGGAGAACTTACGGCAACAGCAATAGGTAGCAAAATGGATCGGATGAAAATTTGTAAGGAAAAGATGTAAGAACATTAGGTTTAGTCTATTTTGAATGTCAACCTGTTTCCAAGAACTGACAAGTTTTCAGAGCTATATCTTCATTTTTTCGATCAAGAAAAACCTTTCTGCAGACACTACACAGAACACCGTCCGATTCAGAATTTAATGCCGGATGGATACGATAATGAGCAGCGCGTAATACTACATCAGCTTGCAACACTGATTCCGCGTAAATAATGCGAGGCGTATGTACTGCAGAGTTTACGTGCCAAGTGGTCGGTGACAGGCGTGACCTCACAGACTTCGGAAGAGGTCGAACAGAAGGTCCCAACACTTGTACAACATTTGTAAATAAATAAACATTGCGTATGTGTGAGGTGTTCGTCTTAGTTTGCTCAACCCTCCTACTTTACAGGGTGTCCGAAGCTTCCTTTTGAATGTTGCAAATGTTTTGACAAACTACATATACCCTGCTCCTCCAACAATTTTGTGCAATATCTTAACACCAATGAAGTTCCGCAGAAGAAAATTTCGAGAGAGAGTTAGAAATTTAGAAGTTGCATGCTTTCGAATGTCCGTCCTTTTTTTGCATGACACATTGTAAAGGAGAAGAATGATATAATAATAAGCAAGCAAACATACAACGATTGTACTCTGAGAAGTTACATTTTTAATTTCATCATAATTCATATATTCATTCGCCTTATTCGGTTCTCACTCCACAATGCCCTCATCTCTTGATTAACGAACTGAATAGTTTTTCGAAAATCTATCTGCGTATGTGTAAGAGAATACGGAAATTTCTCTTTCTACTGTTTTGCTAAGAGTTTTATAAATATTTAAAATTTTTAATTGTCCATTTGCTGGTTAACTGCAGTTGCCATCCTTAGTTAAAAAAAAAATATTTCTAATAGTAACAATAATAATAACACAAAAGCCTAAATGACAGACTTGTGGAATTTGGGACACTCGCGTGCAACAAATACTATTTATGACATTTATAAATGAACATAGGCGCACGTCTGCGCTTACTGTCTATTTTTTTTTTTTAAGTTTTCGCCTACGAATTTGTTGAGTTCATTTCCACACCCAAGCATGCATATGCATGCACCTAAGTGAGACGTCGTTGACGAACGACGCTGTTTTACATCCATTACCGAAAAGCAAGTTATATTTGTCTCGTCATGGCGTTTATAACCGCCAGAAATATACAATGGTTAAGACACCCTTCTTTTTTAACCAGCCTGACATTCTTTACCAAGTTTGCGTTACTTTTTCCTTGGCCCGTTAAGTTAAGATAAAGTTTTGAAACTCGATGTAGAGTCTCTTTTGAATTTTGAAAACGAGTTATACTGATCGTGAATAGAAAATAAATCCATTTAGTATTTACTTGAATGCAACACTGCAAGTGCCTACGAAGGCGAATTAATTGTTTTTAGGTTAGTTATCTAGAAAAAGGGGAAATAGTTTTTGCTATAAATTTGATAATAAAAATTTTTGTATTTTTTGGGGTCGACAGATCGTTTTAAAAGATTGTTATGGCAAGAGGAACACATTGAAAATTTGCAAATGTGTTGTTGAACCTATTTTTCATTTGATCGATCACTCAAAGAGTGTCCTTCACCTTTGCAACAGCGTAATGGTCAGCAAAAACATTGAAAAGCGGCGTAGGGAGATGTTGCAAGCTAGGAAGAGTCGGTGTTGTACCTGCACCGACCAACCACCCAACAAAGTTGTAAATACACATCAAACCTGACTCAAGTAAAGCGCACCGCATTAAAATTTGGACGCGAATAGGTCGACTTCTTCACTACTTGGCTATGCAATAACCTGATAAAGTAAAGCGGCTTTCAAAGAAGCTATCAATTTTTTTTTTTTTTTTTGCTTTCTAGAGTATGTTTGCCATACAAATAGTATGACGAAGAGGAAAGTTTGACGCATACTTAAACACTCCTGCCTGGTCGTTCCATTAGCTTAGAGAGGATAGAAGTGATGTAGAATTATCTTATATGCTGGGGCTCGCAAGCTTTCCTTGCGTATAGTTCAAGTAAGCCTTAGGGGCTCGCTTAATTAAATCTTTGCCAGAGATGCCGGTAAAAAACAGAGCACTGTAGTGGTTGGGAACGGATTATAGGTGGAAAGGTAAAGAGATATCACGACGTTTGATAATGACTGTCGCTTTCCGGACGTCTTCCTGATGTTTGTTCGAGTTTAAAGCGGTGTTTTAGCTGGAAAAACTTTATTATTTAATCGTGAAATAGAATGCAAGCTTTGATTTTAGTAATGGCAAGTTTACGCTCGCGTACGACAAGCCGACAATTGATCTTGTGAAAAAACTCACAAACATGACTTAAAAAACTAAAAGATGTTAAGGAAAACTTGGACCTATACAAGGAAACGGGAGACAACGAAGTCGGTATATGGCTTCTTGAAAGAATTGTACAGTGTTGGAAGTTTTTGGAATGAGATCTCAAACAAATGAGACGAATTCACTGGTTGGAAATGATTCTTCATAGCGGGAATTTCTTACCGAAAATGCTAATTGCATACACAACGCTCTCAATATCAATAATTTATGACCCGTTATGTGGTAAACATTTGTAAAAATTATGTGTGCTGACTAAGCCGCTCACAAATAAAAACACTTAAGTGCCTAACGACATAATAAATGTCTGATATTTGTCCCAAAAGCTTGTTTAGCGTTGCTTTCTTGAATTCCCTTGAAATGTTTCAAGCGACAAGAAGGCAATGCCAAAACTTTTATGTGCCTGCTGCACTTCAATGTTATTTTATGAATTTTTAATTAATTGTTAAAGTAAATTGAAATTTTAATTGATTAACAATTTAATGAATAGCTTTTTTTGAAAATAATTGAGCATTAAAGACAAGTTACGCATAAGTATGAAAGTCAAGCATAAAATTCATAGAAAATATTTGTAAACAAAAAACCAAAAGCCCCTCTTTCTTTCTCTCTTTCTCTTTCTCTCTCTCTCTCTCTTTTGTTCAGTCTCCCGCTCTCACTCTTGCTTTAGTTTTCTCTTTGTAAAGGACACATAGAGCAACAAAATATTTCACTTAAATAACTTAAGCGAAGAATTGAATCCACAAAAAAAAAAAAAACTATTATTAAATAAAAATATTGAAGAAAAAACAACAACAAAAACTTATTCAAATGTATTTTAGTGATTATCTCATTTTAAAATATTTTTTTACTTTCATTTATGCAGTCAATGTTGAGTTTTTTGTTTTTTTGTTTTTCGCTTTTCCCCTAATTTGTTGTCTGTCATCGCATTGACTGCAAAGCATTTATTTGTGTATTTGTATTCATTGCAAGCAGTGTAGGTCTGATTTTTTTAAACTCGTTAAATGCCTGCGCTTATGTATTTTAAGTAAATAACGAATAAACACTGTTTGCTACTTATCGCTGCCGTTGTTTTACGAGTTGGGAGACAAAGCGCATTTTTCGTAACATTAGTTTGCAGTTAAAAAACCATAATTTTTTGTTTGTTTATTTACGACTTCGGTCATAATGCAGTGTATACTACACGACTACATAAAAATATTATTGTTATTCATATTTCCTAATAACAATTGATAGACGATACTGAAATTTGTTTATTAAATATATTAAAATAAAACAAAGAGATTTCTAGAAATTTTTATAGAAAAATCCAAGTAAAAACTCTGTAGTGGGGCAAGGTGTACTATTAAGTACGCTACACCACCCTACTGTAGCGTTAATATAACGACTGTTCACAATGTGGCGTTACATGGAAAGTAGTCAAAAGAGTGACGTGACTCTAGCCATACTCAATAGTGGTCGTTGTGGGCGTACCCAATTTCAACAAAATATCCCGAAAATACCGGGCTGTGGATTGAACACAATGTAGATAGATGGATAGACAGATGGACAGTCAAGCTTAGATCGGCATAATACAAAGTCTATCTCAAGTCCTTCTGGATGTTGCGTACATTCGCACATACTTAATATACCCTTGTACCACAGTGGTGTAGGCTGTAAAAAGAAAAATCCAAAAACATAATAGTGTTTTACACGAAAGCAATGGTATTGCACGTTATTGGATCTTAAATAGTCTCTGCTTCAAGTATATCTATGAATATAGTTTAGCTTTCATATCATTAATAAATAAATTGGATTTACGCTGCGCCTGTCCTAAATCTCTCGTCTAATAGGATTCTACACAGACCAGTCTCAAAATTGAGACAACATAAAGATACGTAGGTGCTTGAGTTTCTATTTGAATCTTCACAAAGTTGGCAAATATTGCAGAGAAGCAAAATAAGCGAAATTAGAAAGGGAGACCAAAAAGAATTTCGGGCTGAACCTTCCTCCTAACTTTGTTTCTTCATGGAAGTTACAAATTGAAATAGTGTACACACGTAGGTCGCTATTCATATTTTCAGCCTACTAACGAAAGAGCAGCAACTTGTGATTTACAATTGCTTTACTGCACACACTTTTATACATGTTCGACGCATTTACTATTGCTTTCTGCCCATACCTATAAAACATGTTCTTTGAGCTTATTAGTGGTTTCTTCTGGCGACGAAAATCGTTGTAAAAAGAAATTTTGAGGTTCGACAACAAAAAGAAGCTGTTGACCCATTAAATCGATATTTTGAATGTTTAAAGAGTCGGTTGTTAGAAGAGATACGTGACTGTATCTACTGTTGACTGGTGACTGTTGCTACCTGATCAGTTTTTCGGCAAAAACAAGCGAGCATCTGTTTCGAAGTCTTGGGAAGCACTGTCAGTGGGTTTGATTATCCTCAAACACCAGTAGAGTCGGCTGCTGTTCTCTTTCCGGTTCAAGCGCACAAAACTATGATTTGTCACCTGTTACGACCATGTAAACGTTTTTTGAAGCACATCCCCATTGAATTTCCTACACATTCGCTTGCATCAATCAACAGAAGCATCTTTTTGGGATTTTGCCAAATTACATGATATCCAGGCACTTGTGCTTTTGGCTAAATGGTCATGCAATATTTTCCATATGCTGGTGGAACTAAGGTCTAAGGTTGCCCCAGGCTCAAAATATGTCACATCTGGATTTTGTATTATCAGGTTTTGCACAGCACTAATGCTTCCTTACATAGTAGCTGTTTTTGAGCGATCTTCACGACTTTTGCCGCCACGATTTAGTCGGTCCTTCACCGTAGCAAGAAATGGTGCTTCATTGTTGAAAGTGGAAGTAAGTTGATCGACGCGTCCTTGTCTTGATGATCAACATTAAAACTCGCAAAAACCTTTCGCACGGAAGCTTGCACGAGTCAATTTCATTTTTCCGTTGAGACATAATTTTTCAGTGTATAACAACGTACATGGCGCTCAAATGATAAGAATTTCATGACGAAATTTATGGTCGAACATGTTGCGCTTGGCAATTTCGAAAGATTCCTAACAACACTTAGTGCGTATGTCGATTTTTACGAATTATTTTAAAGTTTGATTTTAAAAATAGTGTAAAATCAAAAACGTGAGTGGACAACAGTGTGTACATACAGGTGCACACTCTTATTAAGCGAGATTAGCAAAATCAATTTGATCAGTTCTGTGCGTATTGAAAACACTATGTAAAGCAACTTAGTTGGCTGCAATATCGGTTGTCGCAGCAATCACTATCGAATGCTAGCAATAACATCTGACGCATTGGCGCCGAAGAACGAGACGTGAATTTAGTCAGTTTACGTTTTGAGCCCTTTTCCATATAGGCGTTCCCATAGAAAGCATATTTTTAGATGGAAGCAAGATGGAATTGTTCGCCTTAAATTAATGGGGTACTATGCGCCGTTCTGTAAGGTAAGGCTAATGGTAGACTAAACGTGCTATAATGTTCTTCCTTGTTTTACTTAAAGAATATAAAATTTGTAGAGTTCCTTTCGTTCGTAGCAAGGAGTTTTTCTATGAAGAAAATTGAGAAATAAAAGTCCATCCATTTGTGAGTATGAAATACATTTTAACATAATATAAATGAAAGAATGAATAAACAAGAATTTCTCACTTTAGTTTGAAGACTTTTTCTTGCGAAGGTATACAGAGAACGATAAAACACATGAATGGAGTATGGTGCAGGGAGAAATGATAGCATTCATTATTGAAATCTCAAATACCCCAAACATTTATAAACATTAATACATAAATATACGGATGTATAGATATGTGCACGCAGATATAATCTATTGTTCATATTATATGTTGTTCAGTGTACACATATACATATACATATATTCTGTGTTTATTGTAATTTTCTTATGTGTGGCAACTTCACGGCTTTCAAGTTCAAGTTCAAGATAAAAATGTTATTGTATATCGTATATATCGTATATATATATATATATTATATACCAATATAATGTGTACAACAAACAATACGATTTAATTTCGAGATTTTAATTTACATTTCACTCGTTGGCTATTGTCGTTCCTGTTGTTATTCTGTATACTTTATTGCTTTTATATATATATTTGCATATGCTTGTATATATGTACGCACAGAATGTGCATTCATAATAAACGAATGCATATGGAAATTTAAATAAATTCAAAATTTTTTTTTTTGTACATATATTTATGAAGAAAGAAGTATAAGAAAAAAATTTATTATAAAATTTATTGTTATTCAAATTCAAAATAACTGCATACATGCTTAAGCTAATTTATAAGCACATACATGCAGACACGATTGTGTTGGCACACAACACGCTACAGTGTATGTGTATTTCAGTTTTTAATATGTCTTAAGAATTGTTTTCTTTATGTTTTGCTTTTCGTCGACAAAATTTTTAGTCTCCTGCCGGTTTTTCGGTTAAGAATTTATTTTGGCGCAAAAGTGTTCTTTATAAAGCATTCTACACGGAACTTTGTAATTATGACGCATCTAACAACATGCAATTTATTGCAAACGTTGCTCGCTTACGCTTCTCTTCTGTTCTTCTTTATATTATCTTAGGACTTACTGGTGAGTTTGCTTGTTTCCGCCTTTTTCTTTCCTTTCATTTTTCTTTCTTACGACATTGTTGAACGGCGCGAAAAAAACTTTCACTTTTTTGTTTTTGTTTTTGTTTTTGTTGTTTTTTTTTTTTTAATACAAACAGTCAACATGTCAAGATAGATTAGACAAATAAAACGGACGAACAGACGTATAAACAAAAGTGAAGGTTTTCTTTGGGATCTATGTTGTCCCCTTCGGTGGAATTTCATTTGTAGGAGGATGACGCTCGGATTGTAAAGCAAATCTTAAGAAGAATAAATATTTGCACGGAATTGAAAGCGAAGAAAAGATAAAAAAGCAGTAGAAAAGCATTTACTTGTTATTATGGCTGTAAAAAGCTAAAGGGTTGCATGTACAATAAAAATCCTAAAGCAGTAATGTTTTTATTTCCATATTTTAATAAGCTTAGCGCACTGAACATTAAATGAGATTTCTTCTTTTTCTCTCTCTCTCTCTCTCTCTCTCTCTCCTATTCTCTGTCCCTTCTTTTGAAAACACTTTTGAAGATAAAAATTAACGTAAAATTCTGTATTTCCCGATATACAAGACCGGAAGGATTTATAATTTTTTCCTTAATGTTTATGCTTTAGAATGAGGTAACTTTGTAAAAGGAGCCTCCTGCAGGAAGCCTTGTCCACTTTTTTGTTCACTACAGTAATTTAAATGTGCGAGCGAGTGTAAGTTTGGTGCTAATCGCTTTTCGTTAAAAATTCCTTCTTGTGTTGTTAGTATTATTAGCTGACTTCTAATGAAAAATTGTTGCGTTATTGAGTAAAATAAGTCTTTTCACTAAGAGATGGTTGTACCAATAAACTTTTTTGGCCAATCCCTCGGGGAATGTCTCCAACACAGGTGAGACAGCGGTGATTGCAGAGAGGTGAGGAAAGAGAAAGAGTGAGGGAGTGTGCGCGCCACACCGGTAAATGTTATGGCTCTACCAACTGAACCCTGAACCCTATCGCTACCATTAAGTATGCTATGCTGTATGTGACTGCGGTCAATGGCTTGGCAGTCGCGACTCTTATCTGCTCGACTGTGCAGCAAACACCGAGGATGATCTTAAATTTTTTTATCCCTCTCTCTCTCTCTCTCTCTCTCTCTCTCTCCCTCTCTCTCTCTCTCTCTCTCTAGACAATGTGAGTTTAAAAGCTAACTAAATCGACCCAAGGTTTTATCCGCAACTACAGAAATAACGTACAACAAATAGAAGAGAGTGAGTAACTACAACCTGTAGTTTGTACGATTACATATAAAAGTGCCAAATATTGTTTGATATATATAGCATGCAGAATCGGTGCATCAAATGAACGGAACTTCACTATACTTTGCGATCCAACATCAGAGCTTAGCGAACGTTACAGGACCGATTAAATCAATCCGCTAAAGAACTTGCTTTTGAAAATCGACGGAAGGAGCGGAACTTCACTGCGATCCTAGTGGGCATTAGTAGATTGATTGTTGTTGTTTTTGAAAAATCAGAAGCAGTAATAACGATAGTTTTTTTACCGGCTGTCATATAAAGAAGAGTACACAAGAGGACAAGAACTGTACTTTTCTAAAAAACTGCATTCGATTAAAAAGAGAAAGAGAGATAGCATGCACTAAAGAAATTGCTTTATCCATTATTCGTTATTGGCTGCAATATGCATTCAACTGTAGACTCTTAACCTTTAAATGAGTATTGTTGCCAATTGTCTACATTCCAGTTCCACTTAATTTTAATTTTGGCAACTACCTGCATTTAAGGGTTACATTACGCAATTTTCAAAAAGACTGCAATTAGTTATGTAAATAGTTACAAAGGAAGTGTACTCTAGAGCTTCGAGCTCGCGACTTATCTCCAAAATCTTAAATATGAAATCATCTTCAAAGAAAACTATTCGCTTAAATACATTTGACCTTTAAGCTTCGATTTTCGACTTTCCTAATGTAAAGGCAAACGAATATAGACTTCTTTTAGAAAGTTTGGGTATTATTGTTATTACGATTCACTTAGTCGGAGAAATAAATTTTAAGTCTAGCACTACCATCTAAGACTATCGGCTTTATTGAAAACTGCACCGCGCTTGAGATATGAGCCCACGACCATTGGGCTGGCTTAAGCCCCTTAGGATCCTTCGCTTACTCGGCGGAGGGTAATCTCCTTAAATGAAAGTAGAGTGATTAAAATCAATGCATACCATACCATACGTAAAAAATGCTATGCAATGGCATCGCATAATAATAAAGCGTAAGAAGGAAAATTCACAAAAAAAATTCATTCAATTGGAGAAAGTGTTATGGCTAAGTGTAAGATCGTATTGTAAATAAAAGTTAAAAAAGACATTAAGCATTAAGATTGAAATTCTTTCAAGAAGCTGACAACCTCTTCATTAAAATATCAAAAATTAAATTGTGCCAGCAAAGACAAAACTCACACACCCGCACACACAAAGCTTTCGCCGCAAAAATTAGTCTCAGACTTGAAAAAAAAAAAAATAAAATCATTTTTTTTGTTTTTTTTGAATTTTCATAATAAAAGCTCTCGACTTAATGGTTAGGTAGGAGAGTTAAACAAATTTTTCAATTATTCAATTATATTTTAATTTAAAAATGGAAAGAAAACGAATTCATTTAAGCGAATGCTGACCATTGTTTCTTATTTTGTCCAAAAATAAAAAAGAAGAAAAAGCGAAAAACGAAAAGCGAAAAGCGAAAAGGCTTATAAGCACACAAAAGACAACAATACAAACAATGGCAAACAGAAAAGGCAAAAAGGTAATGGAAACTTTTAATTGCAATTTCTAGCAAAGCTAAAAAACATATTTTCAAGTGCAATAAAACAGCAAAAAACAAACTCTAACCTAACGTCGAGGCCTGTCTCGCTTCTTTTTGCTTAAATAAAAAAATGTTTACAAAAAAAAATATTTAAATTTGTGAAAAAACAACATTTCTGCATAAAAAGCCATACGACAAAGTTAAAATAGAAATTGCAAGCAAATTACCAACACTCTCACCAATCGAAATAACCCAACAAACCGTAAGAACGAAAACCACTTTAACTCGAGAACTTGAAAGTTGGTGGTGGCGTTGATGTAAAAGAAGAAAAAAAAAAACAAAAGAGAAAAGAGAAAAGCAATAGTATACAGTTAGATGTGCATAAATTGAAAAATGTATGATAATAAAAATTTACTAGAATATCTACTAAGCTGCATGCAAACGCATACACATAAGCGCACGTATTTAGTAAATGTTGCAAAACTACAAAATTTACTACGTACACAGCCTGTGTACGGTACGGTAAAGCAACTGAAATTTTCTTCATTTCCTTTGCTATCAGAGATTTTTTTTCCCTTTTTCGCCCGCTCTCCCACCTCCCTCCCTTGCCAAGCGTATCGTACAAAATTGGAAAATACAAACAACAGTACAATGATGACGTTTTCTTTTTTTTTTGTTTTTGTTTTTGTTTTTCTTTTTCTTTATTTTTCTACTTCTAACCCAGACATGGGAATATACAAATTTACACTACCTTTGCATATGCAAGTGCTATAATATATAGTAGGTAGTAGTAGTTAGTTGGGTGAGTACGTTTGTGCTATTTTTCTTCCTTTTTTTCGAGTTTTTGTTTGTACACTGGCATAGAATGAATTTTCAATTCTATGCACTTGTGTGCTCCAAAAAGCATACATAAGTCTTAAAACATATAGTTATGGAAAAAATTCCGCTTCGCAGAATCTTGGAATACGGAGGAGGCAGGCAGGTAGATTGTTGAAGAATGAAAGTACAAGCGAGCAAAAAAGCAAAAATCAATGGTACAACAAACAAATTCATTTAAATAGAACGTTAAGGTCTATAGCTAACTGTGCATATAACAGCAGCAATAGCAGTCGCAGCAGCAGCAGCAGCAGCATTAGTAACAGCAACAGCAATAGCAACAACAGCGAAAAGCGGAAGCATTGCAGAGAGTGTAGATTGTAAAACAAACATAAGCGCATCTAAAATAACCGACAACGAATGAACCTTTCTTTTTTTTTTATTAGGATTCAGACAAATAGTGAAATAGACAGATAGACTGACTGCCTAACTAGATAAGTGACAAACTGCGCCGTGCATCTGCACACAACGAGCAACATCATTATTATCAACGACACCACAAGCAGACCTCGATATGTGTGTGTGTGTGTGTGTGTGTGTGTGTCAGTATGTGAATGTGTCTAGTTATGTCGTCGTCATCGTTCTCATCATTATCATCGTCATCCCTTAAGCCGTAAGAATGGGGCTCGCTTGCACGTAAAATGTAGCACGTGAATAGTCCAAATACTACAGCAGCAACAACAACAACAACAACAACAACAACAACAACGACAACTGCTTTAACAATTCATAGTATGGAAAGAAAGTTCGCAAATAGCATCGAGTATTGGTCGCTCGATGAGCATGGTGCTAGTGATGGCAGTGGTGATGGTAATGGTGGTGGCGACGGCAATGGAAAGATTACAACACGAATAAATAAATGTATGCAAGGCAAGGCAACCCCAACAATAACACATAAAAAAAAGGGAACAAAAAAGAAAATAGGAAGAAAACTTTATATATATATATGTATATAAAACTGCAGACAACAAAATGCGCCACAACTTGCACATACAAAACCAAATATACATATGGGTATACACGCATACACACATATACATATATATATATATATATTTGTGTATGTATGAACGTGCATACGTATGGCTATATGAAGGCAGGAAGGTTTGCACAATGTGCAAACATAATAAAGAATTTTTCGAATGGCAAGGGGAAAAACCAGGAAGCGCAACAGCAGCAACGGTAACGACGACAGCAAAAGCAGAAAAAACTTTCACTTTTGCATGCCAAGGCAGCCAGGATAGCAGTTACAGAAGCAAGCGGCACGCTGGCCGGCTGAATGCTGTGTTTCATATATTTAAGCAACAGCAAGCAAGCAAGCAAGCAAGCAGGAAGGCAAGCAGGCAGGCAGGCGAGCGTAATATACACAAACAATTCTAGCGACAGACAGGCTACTTGTTTTCAATAAAATATTGGAGTATACTATGCACAGACGGACACATATAAGCATACACCACGTTAGTTAACTGCTAATGCATGCAATTGGGGTTGTATAACGACATACACTTATGGTTTGTATGTGTTTGTACACGAGCGTACGTAATGGTATAAAATCAGTATTTTCCTTTTATTTCTTCGTGGTTTTTTTTTTTTTATATTTATATATATATATATACATATTTATATATATATAGTTAACTATGACTTATCACAGACATAGTGCAATGCGCCAAACTCTATTTTGTATATCTGAGACATGACATACAAAAATAAAAAGTACGCACATAAACACATACGCCCATCGTTATCATACAATTACGTTGAAACTAAATATATGCGTTGTGTCATATTTTGAAGAAATGTGGCAACCTTGCCTGGAATGATATGCACTCTCTCTCTCACTCTCTCTCTCTGTCTGTCTCTCTCTCTTCCTCTCTTTCCGTCTCTTCCTTTGGCTATCTCTCTTCCGCTCGCTATCTAGTCCTTCGTATGCAATTTTATTATCTGTGCTTAAAAATAAATTTCCAAAAAATAAAATCATATAAAATTCCGTTAAAAAACACAGCCAGTCGAGTAAGCCAGACACAAACAAATATGCTGAATGCAGTAAAAAACAACATCAACAAAACGTTTCATGTTTTCTACTGCATTCAAAAAAACAAAAAAGAAAAAGTATGCAAATCTACGCATAGGATATGAATAGGAGGACGAATGCTAAAAAAAAAAGACGGAAGCATTTAGAAAGATGTCGTCATATGTGTGTTTGTTTTGAAAATGCAGTTTTTCAAAACGTTGCAGTCAGTTCAAGTTACAAAGGAATAAATGAGCTTAATATGAGTGTTATAGTGGGCAATGGCACCTTGCACCCCTACAGTTACTCATACAACGAGATCTCCAAGGAAGGCGCTATATGAGAAATTGTCGAAAGAGTGGTTCAATTCGAAACATTTTCAATAGCCAAAGTACATCGGTTCAAATCGGTACAAATTTCATTAGACCATCTCTAAAATTCCGGCCCATAGGTTGAACGCCTGAAAACAAGAAGACGGCGGACAGAGGGACAGAGAAGCTTAAATGGATTTAGAAAGTAATTTTTAATCGATCGATATAATAAAATGATCTTCTATCTCAAGTCCTTTTGGTGGCTGTTGCATACATCTCTGCAAACTTAATATACTCATATACTCATATGTCACAAGTGGTGAGGGGTAAAAGAAAAGTAAAAATTATCTATTATATAAAAAAATAAACCGCCTAATAGGCAAAGCATTACGAATAACAACTAAATGATCGTCGGTTCGAATCTCAACGGGGGTATAGGTTTCAGTGCAGCCGAGCATATGATGTATGCAAACAAAAATATAATAATTCAAATGTTTTATTATTATTATTAATTTAGCCGGCGAAATTCTAAGGCTAAAGTGTTAAAGCACTAGCGTCTAAGGCTATCTATCGGCTTTAGTGAAAACTCTACCAGACTTGCGATTTGAACCAGCGACCGTCGAGTTGGTAGTCGAGATAGGCCACTCAGGCCGATCAAAAATGTTATAGTTTTTGGCTTAAATTAATCACCACTTCACCCTACACTACTTATACTACAAGATTAAGGACAAGATTAAGGTCGCGCAGATGTACTTAACACACAAAAGAACGTACGATAAACTCGGTTTTTTTTTTACTTGGAGGCATTACTCGCTCACTTTTAAGTAAAATTCTCCTTTATATTCATGCGTTCACACAAGAGAACAACTTCTAGCAAAACACCACACAAATTTTAAATATATGATCCAACAACAAGAGGCAGCAGGCAACAGGGCTATGCTTTATATCGGAAAAAATTCACCGAAAATATAAAAAGGCTGAGCTCTTTTTTCATTTGCAAGTATAAAAGTAAATTAATACCACTGTTAACTTTCGCGACGAAAAGAACAGAATTAAATTTTTCAAAATTACTTTCTTTTCTGACTAGGACTTTAAGAGCGAAGTGAAACCATGAAATTGAATTGTTACTTTGAAGTGCACCCGGGCTGTTGTAGGTTGAAAGAGAAAAAAATGGAATGCTAAATTAATGAGTTCACAGGTTCGTGAAGTGAACTGAATTGAACTGAAATTATTTTGTGCGCAAAAAAAAAAAAAATAATTTTTAATTTTATTCTTCTTTACTCTGTAACGTCTCTCGCGTTCTTTCAATTATACGTGAAGCCTTAAGCGTTTCGAATTCTGTCCTCTTTTCTTTTGCTTCCCCTTAATGTTCCTCCTAAAGTGCATTTTTACGATGGTACAAAAAAAAAAAGAAGAAAAGCATGCACAGCACACTACCACTGCATACATATTCATAACCAGTATTACGTATAAATTCACTTCTATTCGTTTCAAAGCGTTTTGGTGGAGTGTAAGTTACTTGAAATATTGAAATTGCGTCCTATTATATGTATGTTTGTTTGTATGCATGTATGTATGTGTGCGGTACTGTTGCACTTCTCTCACTTCTCTCCCAATCTGCATGATGATGATGATGATGATGATGCCGCACAGTATGTTACCCTTTCTCAGTTTACTTTTAGCTGCTTTGTGGGTTTTTAATTTCATGACATTTTTTTTTTGTTTTATTGCTGTTGCTGTTGCTCTTGTTTATTTTCATTTCTTTTTATTATAAAAAAAAAAAAAGAACAGAAACGTTTTTGTTTTTTCCTTAAAATCTTTGAAGTGCACTCGAAATTATTTGACTTGTAATGAAGAGTAGAGGAGTGCGTTGCATTGAATGTTATTTTGGGCTTTTTTTTACTTGAAAAATACCACAGAAACCTTTCTTCACTTGTTGTTTTTTTTTTTAATTTTTTTTTTTCACTTATGGTTGGTTTACATATTGCGACAATTACCATCGAAAATGCTTTTTATGTGTTAAATTTTCATAAAATTGTAAGTACGTGTTTTGTTTCAATTGTCAGCAAAAAAAATAAATAAAACAAAGCTAATTATATACTAAAGTTAATATAATTTAATATCATTCATTGTGCGGTCGATTTTTTATATTCTCTATGGCAATCAACTTAAGCGGCGTAAGGCAATGAAAAATTTCTATTTAAATAGGCGCTGCAAAGGAAAAGGCCAGCGCTGCATATCTCTTAGCGAAGGGTGAATATAAAAGAGAACACAAAAACATATATGTCTTTACGTCTGCATGTATGAATCAAATTTACTTCCAATTGACGATGAAGGCCGTAGGGCTCGACTGTCAATGTCAGTGGGAAAAAATTACTTATTCCTTTTCGCAGCCGCATTTATCAAAAGGCTCTTGTCGTCTTGTAACGATCTTTATTCAAATTTTTAGACATTCGAAATACGTCTTGATGTGCTTCTCAGTTGTGTAGATTTTTGGGAACCTGAAGATGTCTTCCATTTTTATTCTGGTTTATGCGATTCAACGCCACATGTCTTTTTTAGGTTATATCAAGCATTTTCATGGCCCTTAAGGGGCACATCGTAGCTTGCTCTTATTATCAGTTGTTCTAACCTCAAGCTTTGTGAAAGAGTTCACTTTATCTTCTGATACTTTTTTATATATACTCAATCTCAACACAAATGTCAGAACAACTTTGTACAGACCACCACTTTTACTCAGCAGCATTTCTTCTTACAGTTAATTGCTCACCCTCCTAGGTTAAAGCTTTTCTTTGGATTCTGTAAGATTTAGGAATTTCGTACTCGTCATTGTTTTCGTCTCAACAAAATCAAATTTTATCTACAATATGGAGAGAACAACCTGTTTGCAATATTTACACTTTTAAACTTTTTTTCTTTGGATTTCAGTAATGCGGAAGCGGGTACTTAAAGTTCTCTAAGCGTAGTAATAACTAAACTAAACTAAAACATGTATTGCAAGAACCAACGAATCCTATTCATTTTGATCTAATACTACCAGGTATGCAAATATGAAACCGGAATTTGTCAATAAACGACCCAACATTACGTCTAGATGACAGATATGTCTGAAATTATGTTTTTTTATAGCTTGGACACCGCGCAACAATAACAAATTATAACATCAACACATCGCAATGAAAAAGTAATTTGTCCAACAAAGAAAGCGCTGAGTTTCATACCAAATAGAGAGCATTCCTTCCGCAGCATTTTCTTTTTGCCCGAACAACACGAAAGAAAAGCTTCTTAGCATCGCATCCTAATTAAAGTGAAAGGTGGATCTGTTTTGTCATTTTGAGCTAATAGGCAGACCCAGGCTTACCATCTATATCCACTGCGAGGCTGAACTGCTTTGGCGGAAAGTCGATATTCTGTGTATGCTCCGTGTGTGCCCTGCTGTTAGCTGTCAGTCTAATGAAAAGATTGATGCGAAACACTACCAAAAACAATTAATTGATTTGGATCTTTTGCTGTGCCAAAGACAAGGGAAAGGTGAAAAAATGCAAAACAAGATATCCGTCTATCCATCTATATGGCAAGACCGGCTCGTCTTAAATTTGAATGACTCAAGTGGAAAGTGCCGGCCTATGCAGCTTACTCACCAAACTGGGTGCCTTCTGAGTATCACTTCTTTGCATTGGTGGGATACGCACTTGCTGAGCAGCGCTTCACCTCTTACGAAAATGTACGAAAATGGCTCGATGACTGCTTTGTCTCAAAACAGCAAGCCTATCGTGTCATCTACAAATTACCAGACAGGAAATATGTACAGCCAGCGATGGCCAATACTTTGAATAAAATCTTATTTTCTCATTTTCATCTTCCTCTTTCATATGTACATCACTGAAATGCACTTATAGGCTTTCTGTTGTGTATTTTTACTTTTTACATATGAAACACCACAATTAGCAGAGTCGTTTTGACTTTGCTCTGGTAGTAAATAAGTCTTTTTTTACAATTTGAAATCCATTCTAAGGAAACTGGAATCAATTACAAACTCTAAGGCAAAGCAAGTTAGTTAATGAAAATCTGTAATCCGCAGAGATAAAGAAAATTCGATGAAAACGGGAAAGTGATGACATTCCTTAGCAAAGACTTTTTATGAGTGGAGAGAGAATTTGCTTATAAAACTGTGACTCCTATTGCGATTTGTAAAGATTTGATGGGTTTGTAAAGATTTGATGTAACTCATCAAATGTGATTCGTTTTACAGATATTTCTTTTTAATGTTGTTATTGTTGTTGGGTTTGCCTACGTGTGTTAGCTCGAAGAAAGGCGTGGTTTTGTACAGATCTTTGTATGGTGTTTTTTTCTTTTTAAATTGATTGAGTCTTGTTTTCTATTCATGACGGACATGTTATTTTTCTTTTCTTGTTTATGAAAAGAAAAAACTTTTTATTTATTTATTTTTATTTATTTTTTTTTTTTTGATTAAGCATTTTCTGCATTAACTGCAACTTCAAATTGCAAACACGCCCAATAGATTGCAGTAAGAAAAAAAGAAAAAACTTCGTACAAAGAAATAAACCGTATATAAAATTATATGCAGCTACAACTAAATATATACATATGTACCTGCATATATACAAAATTCATTTATGCATATATGGGAAACATTCATGTATATAGCTCGGTAAAAGAAAAAAAGGAAAAACAATCACAACAACAAATGTTACTTCATAATCAATGCATGTACATATGTTTGTATATACGTTGTAGTGATGGAATGAGTACAACATACTGCATCGAATACGGACACACATACATAAGGTGTAAGTGTTAAGCTTTGCAATGTGAAATGAAAACTTTTTTATGCATACATAGCATAGAGACATGTATGCAATCATTTTCATACTTATATACATATGGATGAGTTAGAAAAAACAAATACACCCAGGCATTATTTGAAAATATAACCCCTTTAAATATACACTTATGTATATATAAATATATATATATATATAAATATACAGTTATGTATATTTCCACATACACACACACACACACACACACACACACACACAATAATCTAACGGAGACAAAATAACTGACAGAAAAGGCCAGACCACAGTGGCATGCTGTAGGAAACATTGCATAGCATATATGGACAAGTGCTTACTTAGTCCGTTTTTACCCATATACCTTAGACTCATATTTTTAATTTCTTTCTTTCTCTCTCACTTTTTAGTGTATAACTGATGGCTTTTTGTTAGCAATACCCACCTCATACATTGTACCTAATGCATATGAATATATATGCAATACATTTATATGTATATATATATATATATATATAAATATATATATATATGTATATATATGATTTTAGATATACATGTAGACTTGCATATCTGAAAACAAAACTTTTTTCTATATTAGCTTAAAATGAAAGTAGAAAAACATTTTAAGGGAAAAAACTAAAAACTAACTAAACTACGTACATATACTATTGAAAATATCCACAGTATGCATGAAACGGAAGTTGACTTCTATAAAACAGGAAATCACCAAAATACATATACACACACACACATATATATATATACGAAAAACTATTATAACATTCAGATTGCATATATGCATAGTCTAATGCCTACAAAACGAAACCAGTACAAGCAAAAAAGGAAAAAAAGAAGGGTAAGCAAAAACTTCATCAGCAGTTCTGGCAATAGAAACAAATGGAATCATATGTTGTGCAATATAATTGCATAAAATACATCAGTTTTTGTTTTTAACCAGTTATACCCTTCGCCATCTCACCACCTACTCCCCCTCATCCTCCTCTCCCCTTCCTCTTACACCGTCCATATTAACCCATCAGTATCATCATCATCAACCAGGCTACAGCAGACTATTGGTCGAGTTTGGTAAATGCTTTTTATCCGCTCTGTTTGTTGAACGATGATGGAAAAATTTTAAAACAAATTAAAAAACTAAAATAGAAAAATCTAAAACTATATATATATATATATATATATATATATATATATATATTGCAAATTTCCACCAGCAATTCTAAATGGCTTTTCATATATATATTTATTTT
>KK502536.1:585823-654436 GCA_000688735.1 Glossina austeni | reverse complement strand
AAAAGCTGTCTACGTCTGTCTTCTAAAGCATTTACTTTCTATAATCTCTCTATGAAAGAGAACAAAACCAAGACCCATTATTTTATCAAAAACCACCATCTAGGGAAAGCTATCGTTCAATCGAGAAAATATTGGTAAAGTCAATCTATAAAAACAAAGGTATTAAAAATATTAAAATATCCCAAAACGGAATTTTGACCGATATACGCTTTCTATGTAGTTTTACAGAAACTTGATGTTTCTTAGTTTTATGCGGGAATTTCTGCTTAAAAACTCGGCTATGACAGTGCGTAGGTTTCCCATTTTTCAAAGCTTAAAGTAAAACGATACTGTAAAAAATTCGATAGAATCGATTGAATCTGTAAAAGGAAATCCAAGATGATTCTGAAGGTTCAGGTAGAAAGTTTTTCGTTAAATCAATTAAGCTTTGCCACATTAGTGTATTATTTCGCTTTAGACTTTAGTTTCAAGAAGATAAAGTAAACGTTAATAATTAAGCGGGGGATGGTTAATGTTTATGTTTAATAATTTTAAAGTATTGCAAAACGAAACATTTAGAGTTCGTTAGATTGTGGATAGTATTGCGTACGAGAAAACTTAGAGTTTTCCTGAAGAAGATAAAGAAACATTAGCGAACTATTCACAAATTTGCGTTCATTTTAAATTTTATCTATACCTCAAAGAATACAGTTAATGTGCCCATGACACACTGACATACTGCCGAGTTCCGAGATTACACGCTTGTTGTTTCAGAAAATATACTTATATTGAACTTTATTATGATATATGACAAGTAAAAGCACTATAGTGAGACGCGGCCCACGATTAGATACCCTACACCACTACGCTTAATACTGTTATGCATATAACGAATTTGCAAAATAACGCTGTATCGATCTAAAGCATTCTTAATAGCTTTCTAAGCTTGGGTGGAAAACATATCGGTGCAATAAATTTCCTCAAAATATCCCAAAAATTGTTAATGAACTGTAGGTTGAGCAAAAGAAAAGAACGCGCGCAGACGCGCAGACGCACAGATTCAGAAAGTGAAGCTGATAGGTGCAATGAAAGATGAATATATCTGAAGTCCCTCTGGGCATTACATACGCATTCCTTTACGGAAATCCTATAAGAATGGCAGATGTGGGGATTTTAGAACTTTTAAAATAATCCACTACGGGAACTGGATAGATGAGTTGAAATGGGGTTGGAAAAAGTTTAGTAACCCTAAGAGCGACTAAACTGGTGAGCAAACCTGTCTTAAAACTCCTTACACCTTGTTGAAATTGCTTACTGCGATTTAGAGGAATCCAACTTCTATATGGGAATTATAGAGAAAAGAAACGTGCGTTTTTAACCTCAATTGTTGGCTACTAAAAGTAATGCATCAAGGCTCAAAAATTGCGAGTTGTAGGTGGAACATAAGATAGACAGACTGACAGACGGACAGACATGCTCAGAATCACTTTCTCTAACGATCGATATGATGAAAGGTGGATCTACATCAAGTCCTTTTGGGGATTGTACTGCCCATTCCTTTGTGTCGCAAGCGGTGTAGAGAATACTAATAATAGAAAAACTTACTGTAAGCAAGTAATTGTATGCAACTTACCTTTCTTTGATATTTGGTTGAAGAAAGCTTTTTTCTCTTTTTGTTTTCGTTTAAAAAGACTTTCTTTGCTCCTACTTTGCTTTGATGATTCACACAATGGTTGTTATTATTATGTTTTTGATGACTTTTTTCCTTTTGCTTTATAAAAATGTTTTTTTTTTTAATTTACTGTTATTTATTTATTTATTTTTTTTTGTTTATTTTTATTTAGATCGAAACGAAATTTTTATGCAAACTAACACACATATACTCATTAATGCAATATAACCAGATTTTTATTATTTTTTGCTGCTTTTGTTGCTTGTTGTTCATCAATATTCCGGTGTTGAATGTGTTGCCTGCTTTAAGTCCAAACCAATAATTTTGAAAATAGTTCCCAATATTTGAGTTCTGTTCTGTGTCCAAATTTTTTTTTTTTGTTTTATTTTCTTATATAATTTCTACTAAATTTTTGTTTAATATATTATTAATTTATATAAATGTTGTTTGTTTTGTTTTGTTTTTTTTTTTTTATTCTTTTATCAAATTAAAACATTTAGGTTTTTTGTTTTATTTTTAAATTATTTTTCTTTTTTTTTAGTTAAGTAATTTACATTTTTTTCTTTCAAAAATTTAAAATTACATTTTAAAACTACATTTAAAAATTATATAAATTTTTTTCCTTTCTTTCGTAGTTAATATGGTGATGATTATAATGATTTATTTAATTAATTATACGAGTTTTGAGGCGAATTTGAAATTTAAAAATGGAATTATTTTGAGAATTTTTCTTTATATTAATTTTTAAGCCAAAAATGTTATTTTTTTTTTTTTAATTTTTTACACTTATTTTTGTTTGTTTTATGTCAAAAAGTTTTCAAGCCAAAAATGAGTTTTCAATTTTGTTTTTAAATTTTTTTTCTTTACTTCTTATTCCTCTCTCTGTTTCTTCTATTAATTTTAATTAAGCCAATTAATTTCTCGAGAATTTTTTATATTTTCTTAAATTTTGTTGAATTTTTATGCCAAAATATTATTTTTTTTTTTGTTTAGTTCTTTTTCACATAGTTTTTATTTCTAAGTTTCACATGACAACGTCTTTAGGCTTTTGTTTATTTAAAACATCTTGTTGTCCAATATTGATTGGTATTGTTGTTGATGCATGTGATTTGATCGTTGGTGGCGTTGTTGCATTTCTACGATGCATTTCATGCCTTGCCGTTGACATTTTATGCTGCTTTAAGTGATTTGCGACAATTGACGGATTATCTGGAAATGAAAATAAGTTACTTTAAGAAAATCTCGTTAAGAAACTTTAATTTTTATGTTGATTTTTAGCTAATAATAAAATATTCCAATGCTCCTAACGCATAATCTGATGTAGAAATAAATTGCTTATCAACATTAAAGTATTGTAGCATAGAAGGGTAGATGACTTTACTTTTTATGTCTGTCCAGTTCAGGTCTTTCCCTTTTCTTAAATGATCCGTAAATGTTCGCAAAATCTTTTTTGAAATTTCTATAGTAGTTACCCCTGACTTCATTTGCATTCTTTGGTTGGAGATAGCTTTTTATTGTGTTGTTGTTTAAGGTGCAATGAGGGCTAGTGATTTTTAGTCAACAAGTGAAATGAGACTTAAGGTGGAGAAAATCGCCTATATTTGTGTCATGCCGTTTCGCCACACCATCCTTAGAGATTAAAATAACGCTATAAACTATCATTAGTTTCGTGTATTTGAAGGCAGGCCATCGAAGCTGCAACATATCACAGTGCGAGCCTTAGGCAAATTTGTAGATTCTTTAGTAGACAAAATGGAAAACATTTTGCCAAAAACCTTGGGCTTTAAGAAGAGCATATCCCAACATTTTCGGTCGATCCTCACAAGAAACCTTTTTAAAAATATAACTTTCTGATAGCCTACAAGCAGCAAATACTGTCAATATGTATTCTTTATCACAACAATCTAAGGATTTGGAGATTGCTTATGTCTAGTGTAAATACTGCGGTCACCGTGGCAAATGGATCATGTTTGATTTGCCGCTTTAGTCCACTAAGGCTTATCAAAATTGCAAACTTTTTTACGTCAATTTTCGATACTCTGGGTGATGGGGTAAAACATTCCATACTTCATTGGATCGAATTAGAACTGTATATGAGATCTTTTCGAAGTCTCGCTTGACTTATTTTTTATCTCAATTTTCGATACTCTCAGGACTTGGGGAAAATATTTCACATTTGATTGACCCGAAATAGAATCTCCTGTGAGATCTTATGGAAAACTCGCCCAAGTTATGCGACTACTTAGAATGAATAGCAATAGAGAATAAATTCGGAACTTATTTATTTTAGTTTTTCCGCATAGAGGGAAAACCGTGCCATTAACAACATATTCGTACAAAAGGACGATTCTAACCGCGATTTACTGAAATGAAACTTTGCAATACAAAGCAAACAGAACAAACTTTATGGAAGACAGAATAAACGAAGCAAGAAGTCTAATTGAATTCTTCAAAAATTGCCTTTGGACTGGTAAAAAAAAACAGATACAAAAATTCGCGTAATTAAAATTTAAATTTTTATCAAAAAATTTTCCTAATTGTGAACTAAGTTTTACGAAAACGAAATTGAGTTTCGTTAGACCCACTCAAACGAAAGCGCGTAGGATAGAAAACCCGTCCGGCAATTTTCACAATAAATGAACTTATCGCACGGGCCCGCAAAGTCATACAAAGTGCAATATTTGCATAACCGTTCTTCTCGATACAAAGCCAATTTAAATGTATTGTGTATTATAACTGCCACACATATGTCAACACTTTGCCTTTTTAACTCTTTCTATATAAAGTCCTTAATTGTTTTTTTCTTCTTCTTCTTGTTCTTCTTTTTCGTCTTCTTCTCTTTTAATAATAATAAAAAAAGAAGCGGTTTTTTCCAATAATAATTCACAAAACATTTTATTCTTCACTCGTTTAGTTATGGATTTTTGAAAATTGCTGCTGCATTTCTAATTTTTCCCTATATACGTATGTATACACGAACAACAAAACACTGAGTCAAATGCAAATGCAAATGCATGTATGCATCATTTTGAAGTAGAGTTCTATTGCTTGCAACATTACAAAATGGGTGGTTGCGGTGGCTTTTCCATGATTATGCAGATTGCAGTTTTATAACGCAAAGTTTACTCTCACACACTCACACTATGCCACAGGTACACTGGAACACGGAATGTTTCATGTTTGCATTGTTACATATATATACATAAATGCAATAGCATGCACACACATATACACATATACACGCACGCACGCACACACAGCCCTGCATATAGGAAAGGATTGAGTAATAATGTCACAGGCGTTTAATGAGAAGAAGTTCAGAAATGATAGAAAGAAATAAACACACAACAACAATAACAATAAATAAATAAAAAGAAAACACTGCATGCGGCTTTTATTTTTCTTCCTTTTTATCGCTCCGTCTAATATAACAAACAGTGTATGAGAGATAAAATGAATGAAGAGAGAAGGAGAGAGAGAGAGTGAGAGAGAGTAGGTGTTTGAGTAGAATTTTGTATAAATATGCTATATGGTGTATGGTGTATGGAGAAGAGTTCTTAGAAAATGAGGGTTGAATTTTTTCTTTTTTTTCTTACTCTCTTAGTTGTAGTAGTGGTTATATTTTTTTTTTTCGTTGGTTCCTGCTTCTTATTCTTAATCTTTTCGCTGTGTGGTTTTTAATAAAAACTTGATTTTTGTTTATTATTAAAAAAAAAAACGAAAAAAAATATATTCTTAAAGATTTGCTTCTTTTGTGGCTGCTTCTGCCAGTCTACACATTGAAGCTTTTGGCAGCGTTACTACGTGTGACAGGATTTTTCCTTTATTATTTATGGAGTGTTCTTGTGTGTTTGCAGTAATGCAGGAAAACAAATAAGAAAAAAACAAATACGAAAAAAAATTTGAGCGCTAAAAGTACATTAATTTCCCAGAGTTCTTTAGAAAATTACATTAAAAAATTAACAAAAAAAACAAAACATACAACAAATCTTAGCAAATGAAATACAAAAGAAAGGACATGTTTTTCAAAGAACAAAAAAAATTTTTTTTTTTTTAATTCACTACTAATTTAGTAGATTATTTTTTTTTCCGACATTTGCGGTAGAACTTCATAAACACTTAATAGGCAATAAAAAAGTTTTCTTTCATCAAATATTAATTAAAAATTTACCGCTTGGTTAGCTTGTTGCTTACTTCCTGTTAATAATTTTTAAGCCTCTTTAGAGAAAATATATAAACTTTTTCTATTCTTTTTTTTTTTTTTGTTTTGTCGTCAGATTGTAATGTTTATCCGCATTAGCTCTTTTTACGCACTTTTAGAAAAGTTTTTTTTGGAATTTTTTTTTATAAATTTTTTTTTCATTTTTTTCTTTTTCTCTTTTCGTCTTTATTATGATTTGAATTCGAATTTAGTTTTTCTTTATTTATTTATTTTTATTTTTTTTTGCTTTCTAACTTGTGTTTATTTATTATTAATATTTTGCGCTTTGCTTTTTTTTTTTGAATTTTTTATATAAAAAATGAAAACTTAAGAAAACGTTACGACGTGACATGTAGTGCACACACTGCGACGAGCGAGCGAGCACCTCCGAAACCTAGGTCCGAATAGACAAAATTTTGTGAATTGCTGGCCACCACCAAAAAACCACTGTGCTTTTGCTTTTAAGCAACACAACGCGCTGCCACAAATGAATAAATACACTAAGGCACTCAGTTGCGCAGTAGCAATAAACGCACACAAACGCATTTATAATTCATGCAATATGTCTCTAAACACATGTGTATACATATATATATATATATATATATATATAGATAAATATATATACATGCGTGTGGATATGCATGTGTTGATGCGCTCAGAATTCTTATTGTAAAATCATCTCACTATAAAAGAGCGTACAATGAAACAACAAAACACAATCGCATTCAAAAAGTTTACACTACAGCCAAACAGCCAAACAGCCACAACAGCAACTTGCAGAGGCGAAAGGAGAGTGTATACGTATGTATGTATATATATGTTTCATATAAGTTGTGTTAAAAGCGTGAGAGCGCAGTAAGCGCAATTTATGTTTTCTATTAGCATTTGCACAGAACAACTACTAACTAACTGCAAATCGGTTTCTATAGAAAATAACAAAAAAAAAAAAATGCCCAACGCACACTCAAGAAACCGAAAGCAGAATGCAAAAACAATAAAAAAAAAACGTACTCTCTTATGTGTTGACTCAGACCAAATTTATAACAAACAACACACACAGAAAAAGATATGTTTAACTATATACATATGTAGATATGTGAATATATATACTTCTGATACGTCGATTCATTTTTCAAAAACTGAGTAAATTCTAATGACTTTCTTAAAACTTTAGCGATTTTGATGCAATTTAAAGTCTAAAAACTTCTCCAGTCAAGTCTCTATTTCCCTTATTATAAACAAACAAATTTGAAATTCTAATTTTCTTTATTCTAAAATTATCCCTGATTAAACATATATTGACAATTATCAGTTTGGAGATATTTGCCTTATAATACCAATATTTTTTATCCACGACATTTGTTCCATTAGCGAAATGCGGATCCCTAAATAAATCTTTTAACTCCCAAGACTACGCTTTAAGGTAGTTTTCGTTTTCATTACTCTTATAACTATTTCCCCAAATCAAGAGACATTACTTCCTAATAAAAAAAAAAATGACGCATTAAAGTAATAAACTTCGTATTAAAGAGACTTTCCCAACCTTTACAGTTCATGTTCACTTCACAAAAGCGTGAGAAAACTAAAGAGCCGCGACCTTGGCCCAAATATATTAATACAAGCGGTTTTCATAAGTACTTGAATTCTGACTAAGGTATGCTTTAAATTAAAGTTATAACTTTAAGCCTACAAAATATGTTTAATTTGACTAACAAAAAAGGAAGAACATGCATCCAGCAAAGTGTGAAACTTTCACTTCAAATAATTCCGCGCGTAGATCATTCGCAACGAAAGAGTGCTTCGTTTTCTTTAACGAGCTCAATGAAATGTTCTTTTGTCAATCTATTGCGCTCACTTGTCGGAAACATGTAAAAAATCTTTCTCCCAATTCTTAAGAAATCTTCTTAGTTTGCTTCACATCTCCATGAGCCGCTCGCATTATCTTTCTTCATTACGATCTTACCACGGAAATTTTGCGGAGCATTGGTTTAGATTTGATGTGAGACATACATTTGTTCGCTTATTAGGATCACTACAATAATAGTAATGTGGCGCAAGTCCCTCTGCGTACTTTGCTTGAAAAGGTTTTAATATTTTTTAATATCATATGGTAGCTATAAATAAGTGCTCAGTCAGTAAAGGCCACACATCCACTAGTCCTAGGTCTTTCTCTTTCTGGAATGCATTCTGGCCGGCACCGTGTTACATGAATAGGTTAGAAAAGAAAGCAAAAGAAAATATGAACAAATAATGCGTATACATATATGGCATATATAATATATATTTGATTGATCGACAAGATCGATTCGTATATGAATAGCGCAAGAAAAAGCACAATCTTCTTCTCTCTTTATACATATGTTTCGGACCATCAACTTGTCACGCATATAGAGGAGAAGGACCTCGGATTAATCGTTTAAAAAAAAAAATTACTAGATTTGGCATTGAAACTATAAAAGATACTATAAACAATTTTAAAGCACAATCATCTTCTCACGATATTTTCAAATTTCAACAATCTGTCGGTATTTTGCTGGTATGGTGTAGATGTGAGTAACTCCTTGCAAGATTATTATCCTTCTTTGATAGTTTGCATTAGTTTCCGACAAAAATAACTATCCGAGTAGTAAATGGCCTCGAGAAAAAATCTCACTTTTACTACTTTTCTGACAAAAGTTGTTATGTGTCTTCCGATCATATGTAAGCAAAGAGGTCATCTTTTCTAGACAAACGAAACGCGAGCACAAAATGAAGAGTGACGAATATTTTCCACAGATTTCATTATTCGGATACCTACAGATTTCAGTAAACAGAAATCCAAGTGGGTTGTATGCTCATTATCAGTAATTTCTTGAAGAACCTTTCATTTATTCGCACAAAGTTTTAGCAGCTTTTACCTGATGGCTCGTGTGCCTGCATTTTTCCCAATCATGCACTTCCGTTAAATATAAGGGTATAAACGATTCGTTTAACGCTACGATAATTTATTTTATGCAAAGCCTACTCAATGCCTGAGTCTCACAATCTCGCTGTTACTTTAATGCTTTTATAACTTTAATTGGTGATTTTTACTCTCTTCAATCTCTGCGTAAATCTCTCTGCATGACGCTCAGTTTTCTCAATTTAATCCAATTGGAATTTTAGCTTTCTGCCCGAAAATATACGAATTGTGTTTTATGAAGCATTTGCATTTTGCAGTATTAAACGAATTTCATTAGAATTACTTTGCGTAGCTTTGGGTGCATATATACATAAGTATACATACATATATATATATATATATATATATCTATTTTACCCTATTGTGTCTATTGTATTTTATTAATTTTGGGAACAATTTCTATTTATTTTATCGAGTTTTTTTTCCATTCATTTCATTTATTATTCCATCAGTTCGGTGCGTATGCATTCAGGTTTTATTTTTTGAATTCAAGGGGTTAACATTGCAACTAATCTATTGTTATATTAGTGAGTTGTATTTCTCATATAATGCACATTTATACGTTATACGTTAGTTGTGCATTAGAAAAGGGTGAGTTTTAATTATTTTCCTCTTTTTTTCTATGTCTAAATCTATTTTTTCGCCTTTGATTTTTTTGTCTCTTCTTTACAAATTCTTATGCAAATTTCTAAATCCAAAAATGTATATAAAAAGATGCTATGGAAATTATAAACTTTTGTGTTACTAAACAATAAAACACAAAAAAAAAATCTAGTTTTGATTTTTGTATTCTCCTTATAATGCATTCATTCATTCCTTAGAGAAGTAATTCCTTACAAAACTAAAAATATCGAATTAATTGTTATCCTTTATGCAGATGCCTAAGAAGAAGCACGGCGAACAATTACGATGATTTATTTGTCGATGGCAAACATTGTTAAAGATTTGTGTTTTAAATTTTCTATTAAATACAAAATGTAAACAATTCTTTCTCAAATACTACGCATTATGTATTATTACAAATACAATCAATGCTTTACTCGTATTATTATTATTGTTATTATTATTGTTATTATTGTTATTAATCAAGAATGCGAGAAGTTGGTGTTATGTGAATATAAATGTAATAGGAGTGCATGTTAAAATCCGCACACACAAATTTAGGTTAATATATAATATTTTGTAATCCCTTTGAATAATTCTTATAATAGCAATCAAGAGACGAAGAAGAAAGCAAGTCGCAGTTAATTCATTAATTAAATGGCGCTTAGTGCTGCCATGTATACCAGCAAATTAAACCTTTTTATATATATATGTATGTATGTTTGCTTGTGTACATAATATTCCTTCACTTTCCCGTTGAATTCTTTGGAAAAAGCTAGGAACTTGCAAGTATTGCTTTAAAAATAAATTTTTCCATTATACAACATTTAAAGAGCATGCAGAATAAAATGGAATCTAAACTTTACGTTCACAATATTTGTTTTTTGTGTTTTTTTTTTGTTTTTTCTGCAAACACAATTATTACAAGTATTATTGTCTATATAAAGATATATGCATGCTTATGTATGTACGTACGTACCTTCTGGTATTATGTATTGTTTTGTTAGTGAGTTTTATAATACGAACGCACAGAGAAAGAGACAGTGTAGTTACTGCATAAACTACAGATTTCATTTGCTTAACAATAATAAACGAATATATTTGAAACAAACACACACATATATATATATATATATATATGTGTGTGTATATATATATATATATTTAAGTGTTTCATGCTCTCACATAACAATAAAAAAGCTTTTTGCTTTTGCACTTGAATAGTGAATATGACAAATACAGAAAATGTACCACACAGTTAACGCAAAATTTCTATGGAAAGGGGAAATCGAGAGAACAACAAAAATATACAATTGCGAGAGAGAATGCTAGCATGTTTGCATTTGATAGCAGCAATGCAATCAAATGGGAATACATATGTCACTCTCTCTCTCTCTGTCTCTCTCTCGGTCTCGCTCTCTATTTATTGCTCTCATTCTCTTTTTCTTACAATGTCGAGAAAGCTTATGCCTTGCGTTGAGTGTTGACAACTAACTCGAACTCTTAGCAATTATATAAAAATCAAAATCAAATTAAATTTTCAATATAATAATAATAAGATACAATTAATAAAAATATTTTAATAAAAACAATTTTTATAGACTGCACTGTATAGCCACTCACTTGCTTATATAAAGTGAGTGAGAGTCATTAAATATTAAGGCAAAAAGCTATCATTACTGCAACACATGAACAACACGTGTAACCCTTATGAATGAAGAACTTCATGCAAGGGAGTAAAGGAAGAGAAGTAAAGAGAAAAACCGCTGATAAAGCTTAGGGAACTTTGTTTTTGAAATTAGGAACTGGGATTTTCGGACAAAAAATCTTAAACAAATGCAGGTGTGTCCAAGATTATGGACAATATTGATGAATTGTAGGACTAGGACTTACATAGAATACCAATAATAGCCCGAAGGGACTTCATATGCATTCATATGCAAGGGACTGTCGGAAAAAGGGCGGTTGAAAAGCAAGTTCTGCAAGCTGTGTGTAGAAATTATTCATAATCTGAGATCGGAATACTGTGGACTTCACAAATTGGAAATGTTTGAAAATGAGCATTTGGTCTGACTCCCATGCTCACAAAAACACTCATACAAATGACAGTGAAAACCCCAATACAATGAAAATTTTGTTTTTATATATCGCTATGTGAACTGAAATATAAATGGAATTATCAGCAACAGCTGACTAGATTTCCAATAGCTTAAAATGAAGGAAATTAATATAAACTTAATTTTTCCCTCTCTCCACCGCATCGTTATAATTAACATAATATTTTTTTCGCTTCGCTGGCGCTTAGGTTGGACAGATCTGTTTTAGACACTAGTCAAAGCATTGGTGTGGTGTGCATTAAAATACAACATATATATATATATATATATATATGTGCGTGTGTGTGAGTGAGTACTTAAGTACGCAATTGTATGCGTGTTTGCGTAAGTTACGCACTGTGCCCTGTGTAATATTGCTTTTGTTGCTGTCGCTGCTTTTCATATTTGATTGCTAAAGTTGCGTGTTGCGTGTGTTGCGTGTATTGCGCTATTGGTTATGATAAGTAAACGAGTTATTATTGCAGAATTCATTCGGCTGCTGTCAGTCACATAATACATGTGTATATACATCTAAACAAATCAACACGGGTATTGTGCTCTTTGGTGGCGTTGCTTGCTCCAATTTTAAAGCGCCTCAACTCTCATCTCCAAATTCTCTTGAGCAGTTTAATGATTAGATTTGTTCGCCTGCCATTTTTATGCTATCACTTTTCTCTGGCTCTGCTTTTTTATCTGTACACCAAGAAACACGTGAACGTGGATGTGTGTTTGTATATCAAGTTTTTCATATCGTATTTTTACAGCCGTAGGTTGTCTTGTGGTGCGTGCAAACGCACTTTTGCAGACTACCTACATTTTATAATACATACATGTTTTTATATACAAAAAAGTAGCAGGCAAACGCAATAACAACAAAACATAAAACTTGATATGCTTGGGCAATGCGTTAACACTATGTAATATCGTTCTCCATTTTCGTTTACCGATGGAGGCTCTTGGCTCTTGGCTCTTGGCTTTGCGTTGCTTTGCTTTTGGCTTCGCACACACAATCTTTTTTTATAAACACTTTGCACTCTGCTGCCTGCCTACATATACTATTTTGCAATGCTTATTTCTTTTGCCCGCATACATAACTAATTGGATGTATGTATGTGTATGTGCGTGTGTGTCATAATTGTATATGAATACGAGCGTTTTATTATGTATGTATTTAACACATAGCATTGATATTGTAGGCTCATTCGATTTGGTGCGTTGCTTCAGTTACGCATTTTGCCGTTCAGTTTGGGGTCGTTATATATAATCTATATATTGTTTGTCTGTTCAAAGTATGCGTAAGCTGCATTTTTTTTTCATATCTATATATATATATTTATGTATATAATAATATATACATATGTATATATACATATACATATATATATATACATATACATATTTATATATATATATATACATATATATATCTATGTATTTTTTTCCGTTTTATTATTATATTTTTGCCTGATGCGTATTGTGTGCTGCGTGTGCTATTTTCTGTTCATAGCAATTTTTGCCTTTTCTTTCTGTCATGACTTACACATGGGGTTATCTACAGTAATACCCTTACAATGCAATATCTATAGCAACCAGATATTATCCGAAAGCCAGAAATATCTAAAAACATACATTCGTACATTATGTATTTATGTATACATACATATATGTTTATTATGAATTTAAAGTTTTATTTTAAAAAGCTAACTCGATTTCTCTACCATTTTTCCGAGAATTATAGTCAGAAAACATAAGACGAAGATTGAATTTTGTACTGGAACCAATTAAGTCAGGAGGAAAACTAAAATAACCTGCATTTTTCCTACAGTTGAAAGGCGAAGGTGCATCCTAGAGCCGTGAAATGTTTTTAACATCTGAAGGCAGAATGGACAGAAATGGAGCCTGAAGCTTGACAAAGTTGTTCTTCATTAATATTTATTCGTAAGTTTGAAAGTAAGTGCGATCTGCTCATAATCATCACAAAATATCATTCAACGCCCTTTGCCAAATGTTTTAATAGGTGACAGTAAGATTCAAAATCAAGGTAGATGTGGTTGTCCGTCTGTTCGCCCGTTATAGAAACGAATTCACGAACGAAAATAGGAGCATCAAACTTGGCAAACTTACGATAGGTTAACGTGCATAGATTAATTTGGAAAATGGACGCGAAACAAGCACTAGCGTAGTACGTCTTCTTTGTTTTTTTTCTTTTGCATAAACAAGATATGTATAACTTTCAGCATCAATGAGATGGCTTAAGATACATCTGTCCGTCCATCTGTCCTTGAAACTGTCACAAGCAAGCGAGACTCGGCTTGAGACATATCTATCTGCCTCGTCTGCCTGTCCATCTGACATTCAAGCTCGTAAGAATTGAAAAAGAAATGTCAAGATTGGCTGAATAATTTTTGATTTGTGTCAAAATTAAAAATAAAGACGAGAAACTTTCTATTGCATTGATTCGCCGCTAACACGGCTACAAAATCAAGCACAAAAATTTTGAAAATGTTGTTATGGATCTAAAATTTGTTGGATTTGTTCAAGG
The DNA here is from genome assembly GCA_000688735.1 of Glossina austeni. Lineage (NCBI taxonomy): Eukaryota > Metazoa > Arthropoda > Insecta > Diptera > Glossinidae > Glossina > Glossina austeni. The sequence continues at coordinate 640,399 of KK502536.1, read as the reverse complement.
AACAAAAAGCCCTTTTCTTGTCCTCATAGTCTACTAAGTCGGTATTTCCGCTGGTTCCAATTTCACACACATTTCCCTATAGGTATATAAAGTTTGTAGGAATATAAGCAACGCCCAGAAGGACTTGAGATAGATCCGCCTTTTATTATACAGATCGATTTAGACAATGATTTGAAGCCAGTTTGTCTGTCTGCTCGTCCGTCTGTCTTGTTTCTGCGTTCAACCTACAGTCTGCAATTTTTGAAATGTTTTAGGGACATTTGATGCAGCGACGTGTCTCAGCCCCAGACACGACCGCTATTGGAAACACTTCTTATCGGAACGCTTTTTGGACGGCTTCATACATAAAGCTTTATTTTGAGCAGTCGATAGGGTGGTGTAGGACATTTAACGGCAATCCATGCCTTACTACAATGTTTGTACTTGTTCGTATAGGAAGTGAAGTTAGTTTGAGGTATTCAAAATTTTTTAATTCATGTTTGTGTAAACACCTGTTTGCTTTCCTGTGTTCTTCACTGAGGAAAGCCCATCGTTCTTATAAGCACTACATACGCAGTAAAATGTTTCTAACTGAAGTAAACTTGCTTAAAAAAGAAGTATTTTGAACTGCGATAAATGGACTAAATGGCGTCTTGGTCTTTTGAAACTAATATCATTTCCGAACAAAATTACTCGTCTATTTATGAACCATTCCCCATTGTTTGTATTATACAACGCAAAACTAATTTTTCGAATTTTCAATTCACGTAAAGTTCCAAGTTCACAAACAATGAGAAAAAACTTTTCTCAAAATATAGAATAAGATATTTTAAGACTCTTTCTCTTATTAGCTTTCTAATTACGTAACAACTTTTTGTCAATTCTAAAGTAATGATTACAATTGATTGAAATTTTCTAATCATTTGCATAATAATTTGCATGTCGAACTATTATAGGACTACTAAAGCAAAAACATACAAAGATTCATCTCAAGTTTCTCGAAATATCAAATGCATGTTTATTATCTCATTACCTAATAAAAAAAAAACCTATTACAACAAGAAATAGGAAAAAAGTCATATCTGCCTTAAAGCGAATTTTAGTTGCCCCTACACTTAAGCTCAATAACAACATACTGCATCAAGTTGTACTAACCTTGTTTGAGTAGCATTAGAGAGTCAAAACAACTATAACTGCCAAGATTTTTTTTGTCAAAATATAGGACATATAAGAGTACACTCTATATATAGAGTAACTTGGAATCCATTGAACAAAAATCTTTGCTCACCATTTTGAAGGTTTTCACACTTGCCGATTGCCTCAACATACATTTTTGTAAGCCTTAAATTTTAGCAGCAAGCTAAGTAGAGGGTAAGCTTCGTTTCATAGATTGTTTGAAACGCTATATAGATCGAAAAAAGGGTTTTGGCTTCATTTTCTCCCGGTTTAGCAAAACTTTATACCGAAAAACTCTATGCGTCTTGAAAAGGAAAGAAAAAATCAGTTTTGAAACCCGTTTGGACATATCGCGTAGAATACTAGTGTATTGCGAACCACTCTAACATTGAAATTCTTCAGTGGTATTAATCTAAACCACTAAGTTTAATCTAATAAGCGCGTATTGCGCATATGTACGTTATGTCCATCCGTCCTCGTTGGATTTGCTCATAAAATCTCATCACTATGAATGTGCATTTTTGTCATAGTAATGTATTTTAGAAAATATTTTTGTCAATTTTTTATATGCCTTGTGTTTGGCGAGTATACGAGATTATCGCTAAAGTGGTCGACACAGATAACTGGGTAGCCACAGGAGCTCCATGGCTTGCAACTAATAAATATATCCACAAAGACTGCTGGCTTCTACACGGTTCATAATTCCTTCAAGTATGATCTGAATATCTCCGATTCCGATTCATGCAAATTTTGCCAAGCGACGAGCGAAATGTCCCATCGTATCGTATATGAATGCAAGGCTATCTGCGGAAGCGCTTGGCCAACACATCATAAGGGCAGACTCTGTATGGTGTTTCGAACCAAAGAGTGAGCCACAAGAAATCATAAGAAACTCGAGGCTAGGGGCGTGGGCGACTAAAATTGATCTTTTACGGATTGCCCACACAAAAAGACCTACGCGTTCCCAAAGTAAAAGAAGAAATTATCAATTTCAGTTCTCGATATCTTGATCGACTCAGTTGTCATTCTAACTCGCTCGCATTAGACGATGCTGCAGAGACAAATGCAGACGAACGTAGACACCATATGGCAGACTTAGTTTTCAGAAAATAAATGTAAAGATGTGTTAAGCACTTGTGAGTATGTAAATGCTCACGATTAAGATAAGATTAATACAAGTTCTACCTACATGAAGGTAGGTTGTAAAGTTTTATTTTTAGTGGAGATTGAAAGTTATGTGAAAATTTACGATTGGCCCGATTGCTTGTTCTCATAAAATAGAATGCAAGTATATGGAGATATGACAGAAAAAGGAAAGCTATTCTCGTTTATTTTATCTAATCAAGGTTCGAAGCGAAAATTTCACTCTTAGGAGATCGTGAGTATATATATTTTACAAATTTTACAAATGCTATGAAAAAATTTATATGCCGCTCTATCTTGTCTAATGGGTATTAAAAGAACATCATAACAACTTAGATAAAAAAAAAAAAAGGAAGAGAAAACAATCAAGCAAATAAACAAACAAAACAGACATATGTATACGTAATTTTTGATTAAGGGTTCAAGGACATTTTCTGGATTTATTTTCTTATATCATTAAGAATAGAGAAATAAAAAATATAAAAAGCGATAAAAAAAAACAGACAGAAACGTATTGTAAGACGAAATAATAGTAAATAGCGAGAAGAAAAGAATAAAATAGAAAGAAATGCGCGCATTGAAGCACATAAATACATACATAGGATGTGTATGCAGGCGTTCGTCTTACATCTACCTTAATGTAATAATAATAATATAATAAATGTTTAGCTTATGAGCGCTTCCTTATGTTATCCTTACACAATGACGCGACGTAATACGTAATAGCAGACCACGTGGAATAAGAAGTTTTTGTTTTTTTTTTTTTTTTTTTAAAGCAAGCAAAAAAACAAGAAAAGGAAAAAGAACAAGAATGTGTTCTTATTCTTAGCGATATTCCTGATGACCCAATTTGCGTGACCCAAAAACTAGAAATTTCCTTAAGAAGGAAAACGTTGAACAGGAAACAATGAATGAAAGGCAAAAAAAAAAAGAAAACAAAGCTGAAAGCTAATAGTTAAAAATTTTCTATGTACCTGCGGAGATGAATGACACGATTCTTAATACACGTACATGTAGATATAGATATCTGCTTAGGCGTAGATCGCATTTGCTTTGAAATCTTTTCTTATGATTTTCAAAACAAGTGCTTTAATTAATGCGATTTAGCTCTTAAATGGAACTGAGACTTTTCTATACTGCGTTTTCCGCGCTTATACTTATAACTGCCAACATGAATATATTCATTTGTTGTATTTATGTAAGTACGCACGCACATTTGCTTATGCGCGAGTACGCATTGGCGTTCGTACATGCATACGCGTACATACATGCATATATCGTATGTAGTTAGTTATACGCATTCATCATACTACGCATGTTTAATTTGTTTCCTATTGAATTAATACAATTTATGTGCATATTAATGTAAATAACTGATTGTTATTGTATGTGACCTAAATTTGTCATTTCCGAAAACTCGAAATGTTCCTCAATATACGAAATATGTTCAATATGTACATACGTCTTACTAAGCTAGAATACTACGAGACTTGGGAGACAGTAGCTAAGCTAATTGTGGAAATGTTACGAGACGTATCATACGGATCAGCTGTAAAATTTTCGTTTGGGACCAAAGTTGCTGAAGAACGAGATAATAAGGAGTGAGTAACTAGGAACCTCTTAAACTGATTCCGGAGCTTTTGTAGCAAGCATCCACAGTTTGTTAGAAGAGGACCGGGGCTACACTAAATAGGAAGGGGCTTTGTTGACAATATGCCGTTGCACTTGTCCAGCTATGAAGACTGCTTAAAAAGGGTTAGTAGGGAGAATGTAGTTAAATGTTTTGCTTTGTTGTTCTAGTTGCTGAACTGTGACGTGCATCGATACCGTACCCGAAATTGGTGTGAAAAGCTCCCAAGCTCCCATTTTGTTCTTAAAAATCTCAAGAAAAAAACGTTTTTTTTTCCTTTAGGTTACATTGGAAAGTTTCCGATAAAAAAAATTGAGACGATAAGCCGAACCTACCAATATCCGCCAAGAATTTATTATGTTGCCCCCGTATGATGGTTTCTGCGAACTTAAATAAATGTTTTGTACTTCCGAACAGAGCATTCTTTGTTCGTACTTCTCTTTATATGCTATCGGAATACGATCGTTCACAACGAAGTCAGTCATCAATTAAGCGACGTCCTTCTCCATGCGCTTCCATTCACATCCACTCGTAGTTGCCACTATGGTTTCGTCTAATTTTGAAACTGAAAGTGCTATAAGTGCTATAAGCAGCACATGTTAGACTGTTAGAAATCTTCTGACGAGGCAGAACTCCACCCAATTTATCGATCGATCAAACGACTCGGAATCCATTCGCAATTCTCAAATATGAAAAGAGATTTTTTTTAAACGTTTCAATGAGTACAAAAAATATTATGTTTGCGCCTGTACACAGGTGTATGTATGCATTTAGGGTTACAAACAAACAAACAAACAAACAAATAAACAAACATTTCTTAAGTTCTAAGCAAAATAATTTTTTCTTTTAAGAATATATTAAGAAAATAAAAACTAATGAAAGGCATTAAAAACTAATTTAATGGGATGTCACAAGAGAAGGGCGTTTTAATCTTATAGTTCACAAAGCGTAATCTACAAAGAATAATACACACTAATGTATTATATGTATATAAAATTTATATAATTCTTCTCTTTTTATTTTTTATTAAGGTTAAGCTAATCTGTTTTGTAAAATGTAAAATCACATATGAAAAAAAAAACCATAAAGAATCAAGTTGATTGAAATAAAAAAAAATATATATATAGAAATGAAAAGAAAAAAAAAACAAAAAGCTCGCATATATTATGTACGAATTTTTATGTATATATTTACATACCTTCACACAAAAAAAGCAATTCATTTGAAAATAATTTCATTTGTATGCGTAATTATTTATTTTATTTTATTCAGCTTCGGAGGAAACTGCGTGAGAGATGTGTATACTGACGATGAGTAGTAGTGGTCGTGTTGATGGTAATGATTACCTCATTGTACACACATTTAACTCAACCACTTACATATAATAGATATATGTACATATGTAAACTTGCATATGTGTGATGTATGCATCACAAGCGTACAAAATGATCGACTAGCAGCAGTAAGTAGTAAAAGCTCGCTAACAGCTTATATGTATAAGACAGAAGCATACACGTGTACATCTAACATATATACATGCATATATATATTTCTAGAGTTTAGAAAACGCACGGAGCGCAGATAATGCGTGCGATTTAATGCTGCTGGTTGTTGAAAAGGCAAAGAGCAAAACTTATGCTTGACGTTGTAAGTATGCTGGCTGACTAGTCGCGATGTGAAAAAGTCATAAATAAAAATAACAAGAAAATAAAGAGTTTTTTTTTTTTTGAAACTCATGTTTTGAAAAAAGAAAAAAAAAATACATACAAATGTAAATTTGATGTTAGATAGTCTAAAAAATATCAGGCCTTAATCGTATATTTTATTTAGTCTAAAAAATACTGACCCCGATTCTCTCATTTCGTTCTCGATCACTTTCTTCGGCCATGTTCATATAAGATGGCGCTTGGCATTCAGTTGATCTACGTAATTGTTAGGCTCAAAACTTTTTCACTTAATTTTTTTTTCCGCAGCTTCCACACAAACAAGTTCATATAAAATTGCCCCTGGCATTCAGTCGATCTGCATAATGATGAGGCTCAATACTTTTTTTTTTTCAAATTTATATCTGAATTTTTGCATTACAATTTTACCCATCGACATGTAAGACGGCAATTGGCGTTCATTCGATCTATGTTAATTATTAGGCTCAATACTTTTTTGCGTGATTTTCTTTTGTGTATTTGCTATGTTTTGCATACTTCTCCTCATGCTCGGACAAGATAATGCTTGTCATTAAACCTAAGCTCAATACTTTTTCGCTGACTCTACATATCCGCATATTTGCATGCTGCTTCATCGCATTTGGCATTAAGCTTATCCGCGGATCAGGCTAAATACTTTTTCGCCTACTTTATATCTGAATATTTGTATGCAGCTTCTGCCCATACGTAGAAAAAGTGACACTTGGCATTAGCTCTTTCTATGTTAAGCATTGGACTCATTACTTTTTCGACTAAATTATATATACGCATATTTGTATACATACAATAAAAGAAGTGTTGCTGCGTTTGTACGCTTTGCCCAAAAATTTTGTATTCTCAAGTTTTTTTATGCTTCTATTTCCAAGCATTTATTTTGCCTAATTTTATTTCTTAAGTTCGTTTTATTTATTTTTTTCTTCCTATTGTTTCCATGTTCGCTGTGCTTCGATAAGCTTAAGGGCGCACGCAGCAAAACGAACGAGAGAGAGAGAGAGAAGTAGGAAGAAAACTAGTATGACAACATTTTAATTAACGATCACCACAAATAGATTTGGAAAGGGAACAAAACCGCACACGCACGCACTCATGAGGAATATGAAATTTTGTATCGTAGGTCATACGGTATATAAGAGCTAACCTTAACATATATATATATATATATATATATATATATATTGAAATGTATATACAATGAAGCATTTTGCAGATAATGCTAGAATGATAAATTTTTTATTAATAATAAAATCTTTTTTCTTTTTTGAGATTTATTTTTATTGCATTTTAATTTGATATATTAATTACATTAAGTTTATATGTCATCCTATTATTATTATTATGTAGGGAGTATCGAGTGAGCCTCGACTAAATAAAAAAATTAATTTGATATTTCTATTACGTATAAAATACAACAATTAAAAAAAATGTTTATATAAACAATTTTATACTATTTTATTATAGACAGAAAATTAATCATTAATTCATTTATAAACACATAAAAAAGTATACTCAACGTACAATGAATACGGAAAGCTGTTTGTTTATTATGCTAACTTGAACAGTAGTAAGTGAGAAGCAATAATCTTTCTGCATCCAACCCTCAAATGCTTTTCTTGTTGTTGTTTTTCTTTTTTTTTAATTCGTTCAGAAGAAAACAAAAAAAATTCACTTCAAAAATGTCTTCACATTTCTGTGCTCTGCTCTTCTGCCAAAAACTCTAACTACGTTAATATCACATATAATATCACATACGAGATGCACACGATGCGTGTAGCAACATAGAAGTAGATGCGATGATTCGAACGTTTTAAGCCCGAAGAGTGGGACTTTAAACCCTTTAAACCCTTAATAATCTTTGAGTTTGTGACGACAGACACGACGCGTCAGAATGGAAATAGTAAGTATGTAGTAACTGCGACAATCATCTTTAGTGTTGTTCAGATGTGGGTATATACAAGTTAAACAAATGAAAAGGTTACACAGGAGAGGGATCAAAACATCAACACATCAGTTACCTAGCGATTTCTGCCGACAAATTTTGAAAAGTGCAATTTTTTTCATATAATGGTCCGTTTAAAAGTAAGACGTGGAAATCATCCAATCCAATAAAGTTTCAACAGCGTTGTGTGCCAAATTTTCGCCAGCACATTTGAAAAACTGCGATTTATAGGTTGTGGAAAAAAATACATGAATAAACATAGAAGAGACGGACGGAGAGACAAGCTTCAATGAAAATTTTTCCACAAGCTTTTTATGTCGATGACTACTACAGTGCCAATGGAAATATCGCAGCTATAATATAATTATCACTATCCCCACGAGAAATGTTTTGGTATTTATGAAAGCAGACAGATACGCGTGACGTACATATAGGTGATGAGAATGAATATGGGAATTGATTCACCCATATTGAACTACGTGCCCGCCTATCAGCTCATGCATCTGCTTTTTGCATCGTGACTAACGTCATATTTAGGCTTATAATTCTCATCAAGTTCAAAAATTGATCGACTCCGTCCTTGTTTTCCGACTTTGTGTTCCCTTTAAACATCCCCTTCCGATTTTTATATCCATCTATGTTTATTTCGTCGAAGCTTCAAAACCCCTATAAACAGTATAGAAGTATTCTTAAAAGCTGTCATGTTCTTAACTGATCTAATTGATCTAGTGTTCGTACAGCGGCAAAGGGTAGCAAACTTTCTCTTTGCCGTTAAAATGGAGATATCGCGAATTCAATTTGGGGAAAAACATTGGAAATTCATTTACCTACTTTGCTGCTGAGAATGGGTCCAATCGGTCAAGGGATACGTTATCATCACGGCAGAAAAGTTTTGCCTTCAAGAGAAAAAAAAAAGAGATTTATAACATCTAAAGCAGATACGACGATAAAACTTTCGATATGCTATTGATGATCCAAATCAATTGCGTAGGGTACGAAAATTTCATTGTTTTTTCCCATTCTTGTACCCCAGCCCTCTTCTGGTACGGGGTATATTCAGTTTGTGTAGAAGTATGTAGGACAACGGTTTATCGATCGAGTGCGAATCTTTTTCTTGGTCAATCTAAGCCTGTCTGTCCGTCTGTCTGTTGCTCTGTCCGCATGTCTAATGTCTGTCCATGTGTTCAAGCAACAGATCGTAATTTTTGCGATATTTTGATGGACTTTGGTACATAAATTTGCTTTGATCCAAGGACGAACGTTATTGAAAATGGTTTGGATCGGTCCACTTTTTCGGCTACACCCCATATGACGCGCTACTTTGAAAACTTGTTATGTGGGAAAGATTTGAGATTTTCAAAATTTCTCGGCAAAATTCGCTCTGTAATAGTAGTTAGACAAATTCGGTTCGGCTGGGGCAATTTTTTGAATTCTCTCTCATATAACCGTTCCTATGAAAATTGATTCTTTATATAGCAAAAAGATATAATTTTTAACATTTCATAGTGAAAATTAGTTCGTAACAGTAAATTGACAAATTTGGATTGCGTAGGTGCATTTTTTTGATACCATCGCATATGCGGGCTTTGATGAAAACTATGCGGGCTTTAGTAAAAATAACGTTTACTTTTTGGTGTATTATTATCAAAACAAGCGAATAACTGTACTAGACGAAGTGGTGTAGGGTATGTAATGGTTGGCGTCGTCCGACTGTAGCATTCTTACTTGTTTTACTTTCAACGATGGCGGAATTTGTTCAAATATATATGTTTTTTAAGCGATTTGGCACAAAAGTCTAAGATCTGAGCTTTTTGCCTTGAGTTTTGTTACTTACATACAACAAGTGGACTCATTACTGCAAGCTGACTAGGAAAATCTATGCTTTACGGTATTGACATATTACAGACGGAATGACATAGTTCGTGTTTTTCTATGCTTTGTTAGTGGCAAGAGTGTAAAATGTTGACAAAAGAAAAAAATCGCTTAGGCCCTAAACACATATGAATATAGAGGAAGAGTAATTATTCAAGCGAATGTCATAAAATGGTCATCCATAATATAAATCATGAAATATGTTAATATTATTCCAATTAAAATATTGCGCGCAGAATGAGAGAGAAAGAATTTTTGACCTAAATTGTTGACAAAATTCTTTCGCCTAAATATAGTTAAATAAATTCTTTTTATTTTTTTTTTTTTTTTGTCTTTAGAATCTCGTGCGTTTTATAATAATTTAATGAGCATTCTATTATCCTAATAAAAAGGGAGTAAAATGATTTAGCTTTTCTTTTTTTTTCTTTTTAAGACCACCTTCTGAGAGCTAATGGAAAAATTATGCCATTATATGTATGACAATTTTATATTATGGGCAGAACTGTGTGCAAAAGGTGTGTAGTGTAACAAGAATTTCTTAATTATTTCTTTATATAAAAATAAAAAGACGCATTAATACATAATTATATTAAAGGTCGGTAAAAGAAACATTGTTTAAACGCTAGTAAGAACAATGCTCTCTGATATTTAAAAAGCGTCTAATTTAGTTAATTGACAACATTGCTTTAAAGAGAATAATGAATGTTAAAAATGAATGCAAAAAAAATTCACATATATATTCGTACTGAGTGAAGACTAATACATGCAACCTACTATGTGCAAAAACAAGTTTATTGTCGCTTTTTCTTTTCTTTTGCGTCCATGCCAACGTAATGTGCATTTTGTGTAGTGTGATGGGCGTTCCCCACACACACACAATCACATATCAAAACGCATGTATATGTAGTTCGAACGGCTGCGTCAAAATGGCGATTTAAATTATTGCATGAAACAATGAATGGATTCGTTGCAGAAATTCAAAACTTTTCCCTTTACTTTTACTTTTGTTTTTCATTTCAAGTTAAAAATAATTTGAATTATCGTTGAGAAAATCGAAAAGTTCAATAAACTGTTATAACAACAACAAACAGATAGACATAATCTTATAAGATTAATTTTAATTGTGTCAACTTTTTTAAAAACTTATCAGTTAGGAACGAAAACTTTTCCAGTTTTTTCAATGTAACGCAATAAATGGGTAAGTCAGCTTATTATCCGCTTCGGTGGCGGGGAGGAGGTAAGAACCGCGACTAGCATTGTAGTGTTCGTGTCTCTATGGCGGTAAAGTCTTCTTTAGTAGATGCTCAGTCAGCAAGGGCATAACACTACTCGATTGGGCACACGCCCACTAGACTGCGGCCACCACCTCACCTATTTCTTTCTCTTGCTTCCCTCCCTTGTGACAGTCACACTGTCTCACGAATATTAAAAAAAATAAGCATCATTTTTATAATAAGATTATTACATCTGATGGGCGTTCATTACAATCAAATACTAAATTGGGTCCCGGTAATAAAATAGTTCGTCATTTTTAAATCAAAATGATCTCACGAAATTCAATTATGGCGAAGCACTTATTGTAAAGAAGATAATCAGAGATCTCGTGTATGACAACAGGTGCCCCGTGATGTATAAACAAATCAAATGTTCACAAGCACTTAAATGCTCCGGTCATAAGAGACGTAATTAAGAAAAGTGTCACTTGATAAGTTACTAAAGTTCTAAGCCATGTGAATCGTCTTCTTCCCGTCTTCCCTATGCACAAAAACACGTTCGTTTAAAAAGTGTAGTCACTACAAGTTCAGTAAATCGAACGGCCAACTCAAGTATGTAAGTACTTGCATCGATATTAGTACTAGCATCGATATAAGTACTTGCAGTACTTGTACAACAAAACAACAAAAGAAAAGTATTTCGAATATAATTCACTAAATGCGTAAGTCAGTCCATCAATATTGCTTTTACAATGAATTTTCCCTTAAGGTTGGAAATCATTCGCGGTAATGTTCAGATGTGCCTTTAACGAAATTTTTAGCTGCAAAGGTTTAATTGGCTTGAATGTGCGTTTTCGTCGTATGATTAACTGAGATTTTTTTTTGTGAATGTTGAGTTAGCATGGACAAAGGCATTAAGACTTGTGGCTTTAGCTGAGATTATAGTTCTTTACAAAGAGAATACTCTTAAGCTCCTTTCCTCAACGTCTTGGCGCCCCTAACATCCATCAGCTTGCCTGATAAAAATTTAGAGGACAGCACACTGGTTATCAATAACTGGGGAATTAATTACGTTATAAATAGGGTAACATAAGGAAATATCTTTCCAACCTAATTGCCTTGACTTTGTTACATTGTAAGAAGTAATAAGAGATTAGCAACGAGAGAGAGCAATTAACAAACATCGCAGATTATGTGTAGAAATAATACGTTATCGGGTTTGTTTTGATGAAAAAAATCGCTTGCATTGTAAAAGGAATTTTGCCCAAGGTTTTGTCCATCGCTAGTCACTATGTCTTTCAACTTTCAGGCAGAATATGGATCCTTATAGATTGTGCACGATTATTCAGATTATCTACGAGCGAAGAGTATGCTCCAGAGTATCTTCTGTCCGAACAAGCAATAAGCTATTGATTGAACGCAACATTAATAAGAAGGTTTACTGTCCGCTACAGATGAAGCATTCCAGCTCAGTGTTACTATTTTATAATAATTGCTCTCCATACCGAGGGAATAATTAATTGGATTATCTACGAGAGATGAAAACTTACGAAATTATCATCACTTCGAAAAGACAACAAGTCATAGCTCAAACCTAGTTTTATTAAGAGGTAATAATGTCTGATGCATATGGCGCACACACAGACGTAACACATTTCTGTTCAGTGCTGCTAATGTTTCTTGAGTTGAAAAAACCAAATGCTTGGAAATCAATTAGTGTACGAAAAACTTTGAAAATGCTTTTATACTGTACACCACTACCACTACTGGTACAAAAATATATTTTGTGCTGATGTATGCAACAGGTAGAAAAACATGAGATAGACGCAACTTTTATTGCTTATAAGCTTGTCTATCCGTCTTGACTTCTTTTGTCCAACCCACAACCCACAATTTTTGAGATAATTTGATAAAAGTCAGGTACACTGACAAATTTTCGCCCAAGGACAAACGCTACCGAAAGTGGTTCGGATCGGACGGCTTTTTCAATTCTTGCCCTTCAACGTCTTGTTGTGAAAAGTCATTACATAAACAATTGCAGGGTAGTGTGGACTTGTTATTGTTTTGTCCCTGCCACTTATGGGCATGTTTTCTACTACTACTATTTTCTTTTCAATATTTTATTAATAATAGCACAAGTTGGCTAAAAAGACATGTTATCCAGAGTAAAACTTGCTGTAAAACTCTTCAAATATTTGAGAGTAAATATGTGATAGTCTGGAAAGGGTTGAGGCTGAACAGTAGATAAAAATTTATATATTATCTCATTATTTCAAATCTTCAAATCGTGTATATAATATATTCGTGCTGGCGACATAACAAATTTGTTCTGTTATTTTACTCGTCATTAATGATGTGATTGTGTTAGATTTCTACTGCCGCTGATACGTTTTAAAGACCTTACCGAGTAAAATCTGCGATCCGATAATCCATTTCGTTATGTTTCTTTGCTCGTTTGTCTATCTATTTTACTATCCGCGAAAGGTTTAAATAGAAATTGGAAAGTTGGGTTAGAGGTTCGAAAGTTCGCGTAATTTGTTCCCAACCACATCAAAGCAACTTTCAACCTAAACTAAGTGTTAACCTAAAAATTTATACCAAAGAAGACCGTGAAGTTAATTGACACACCTACAGTTGACGAAACTCTTTATAATGTTTATGAAATGCTTTGAGGTGTAGGGTGTTAAAGGTTGACCTTAACACTAACTCTCTTACTAGAGATTACCCTTTTTTCCTATTTTTCTTATTATTTTGTGCCAAGAAGGTGTGTAAAGAAGGTTTTCTCCTTAAACTGTACGTATGTAAGCATGGACATGTACATCTACGCTTGGATGTTTTGTCATTACAATCGAAAAGAACTTGTTACTACAATTTACTTTTATTACATATTACCGACATCTGCACATACTTACATACAAACATATATTTCTACCTTCAAGTTCATTTCTTTTGAAAATATACTTAAATGTATATGCATACATACATACATACATACGTATACACATACATACACATACACATGTAACAATTTGATTCAATTTACGACAAAATATCAGTAGATTTCTAATCTAGAAAAATTGAACAACTTTACAAGTAGCTCAACACTATTATAGATTTATATCAGTAAAAAGCGAACTAACACTAACCCAGATATGCTTGAATATCAAGTTGTTTATCGTAGACTTGTTTACGTGTATGTGTCTATGTATTTCTGGTTAAGATGGCATAATACTCTTAACTATCTCTACGTAAATAGTTTAGTCAGGAAACATGTACATACATATATTGAGAACATTTTCAGCCAAGTAATAAAAGATAAAAACAATAAAGCAATAAAATATAAAAAAACAAAAAAAATTGTGTCAACTCCAAGACAATAGAACGCAGCATATAAACCTAAATAAGAAGGATATTATAAAAAACAAAAAAAAATGGGAAACAGGCATAGGAAGCTAGACTAGGATATATATATAGATATATATATAAATGTATATGTGCGCGAGTGTGTATGTGGATATAATGTAGCCATAACAAGAGCAACTTTGCAATTTGCGCAAAATGTCCGAATAGAAAGTAAAAGTGTTGTTCGAGAGACTATTGGCGCCAAGTGGAAAATCTTCAAGTCAATAAAATTCATTTCTTTTTTTTTTTTGCTCCTCTTTTTTTTGAGAGGAAAAGCGCTAACCGTTACTTATATATTATACGAAACGTTTCTTTTCGTTCTGTCTCTTTTCTCCTTCTTTCGCGCCATTATGAGCAAGATAAGAGTTTATGTAATAATTTTCTGAATAAACTGAAATTTTTCGTCTTTAATATTTCCTTGGTTAAATAATGGTTATTGGCTTACATATAAAAGAAGAGAAAAAAAATGTATAATTTTTTTTTTTTTTTTTTTTAGAGTTTACAACAAACATACATAGCTGTTTATGCCTTTTATATTTAGCCGCAAATATTGCATTGTGGCGTCTTCGATAGGCTTTTGTTTGTTTGCTACCATTCCCAGCTCGCGCGTACATAGTTGTTTCAAGTTCCTGACGCTGTCAATAGATTTCATTTTCATCTTGTTAATGTAGTGCAATGGGTAAATGTGTTTGTTGTATTGTTGTAAGTTAACGTATGTATATAAAAAAGAATTCGTTTTTCTCTTATTCCTTATATTTTATTGATTGCTCTTTGTGTGCGTGTACGTGTGTGTGTGGGTATATTTGGTCCATATCTCAGTTTGATTTTTCTGTGTTTGTCTTTAATCTGTTTTTCTTTTTCATTTTTTTTCTTTTTTTGCCTTTGATAAATTTCTTAAATGTCATGAAAAGACGCCACTTGGCCATAAAACTGGTAAGTTTTGCTTGCGATTGTTGTTTCCCTAATGTTAACACATTAATGGCTGTTAGCTGACGCCGCCGTCACCATTTATAATGTCCTCAATTGTCACTCACTTTAGAAGAAGAACATAGCATCTCGTTCGATCGTCTTACTGTTAAAAACGAAATGTTCTCTAATAAGGAAGCATGTCCATGGATGTCTTTTCGTAAACATGATGTAAACATGAAAGTTTTGAAAAAGTATTTTAGTTTAGAAAGGAAAAACAGAAAAAAGGGGAAAATATTGCATAAATTTATTCAAGGTTACTTAGTGTTCCAATAAGCATGTTTCAGTATATAATACTTTTGCTATTTACTTTCTCTAAACAATAATAACAAGTAAGGATTCGGCTGTGATCTAATCTCTTGTACCCGGCAGCTTTATCTTTAAAGTATCTGAAAAAATCCAAATTTTTTTATTCTATAACTTATGGTGGGCGTGGTTAACTTTCCCCCTTTTCAACAAAACCAGTTGAAATTTTTATTATGCCTCCCCTGTAGATTATACTCAACACTCGGTGAACAAAAAAGCTAAAAAACAGAAACGTTCTCAGTTTATACTACACTGTAGGAACGCCTATTCGCCAAATCCGACCATTTTCAAAACAAACTTGCGTGCTAATACTTCCAACATTTTTGCCACATTTGAAGCCTATATATTCATTTTTACGCCCAGGACAATGTTTACCACGGAGG
Source organism: Glossina austeni (assembly GCA_000688735.1). NCBI lineage: Eukaryota > Metazoa > Arthropoda > Insecta > Diptera > Glossinidae > Glossina > Glossina austeni. The sequence goes on along the minus strand of KK502536.1, from coordinate 624,689 downwards.
GACAGGCGGACAGAGATGTGGGCATTGATTCACAACAGAAGTATAAATACTTTGTAGGGTCTTCGGAGCTTCCTTTTGCGTTTTGCAAGTACACGACAAAATGAATAAACTTCCCATGCTTCGGTGATGTTTATAAAAACGACTACTACTACATACGCATTTAGATGTGAAAACCTATTGCATTCCTTAATCATATACGAGTAGCATTTCTTTAATGGTTTCTTTTTAGTCAAAACGATTACCGTGGAACGGTTTCCAATTCGGAATCGTGCCAGCTGAATATGAAGCTTGTCAGAAGACATCGACTGGATTACTCGGCAAAGACGCTTTGCCTTTAATTTGCTTGGACTTGGATTCTTTTTATATTCGATTCCTCTCTCAAGTAATATTCAGTTGATTACTGCCCTAGTTCTGGGTCGTAAGCATAAATTCATGCCTCAGTGGCAGTCATCATGCATTTCATATCGCCATCAGTCATAAAACTCACCTCTTCGGGGAGTTGGACTCGGCGTCGTATCTCACAAAGATTGAGTTATTTTGGAATAAGACGAGATACGAGACGATGAAGAGAAGAAGGCAGATGGTTCTTTAAAGTCCATTGAATTATTTGAAGTGATATACGATCGCTATATACAAGGTCCTCAAAATGTAACCGGCTTATGTTGATAACATTATCCTTAATTTTGTTGATATTTTTATCAATGATAGTTGAGATCAATCGCCTTCTTCAGATGTCGCCAATATTGACGAATCCACTAAAACAGCTGTAACTTGTAAACTAATGATCGCTATATCATGATATTTTGGCAAATTTACTTTTAATATTGGTACTGCCTAAAAATCATAAGGTTTCGTCACTGGCCATCTTACATCTGCATTTCATTCCCATGGCCTTGTTGAGTGATTGAGTGTTATGAGGGGAGTTTTTAAAATAAAAATTCCCCTTAATTTTTGAACATAAGAACATGCAATTAATTGACTTTAATATTACGTATGGTGTGCCACTTGCTAGACACTTGTTCTTCTGTGTCACTAAGACAGGCAACATGTAGTTTTAAGATAAGTACAGTTACATAGTAATTCGCCATATTTAAGTGGGGAAATAGTTGGCAGCACAACCTTGTCAACAGTAATTATCGACTATTTTTCGACAATGATAGATAACCTTAAACGTCTTTTAACGTTTTGAAAACAAGCCAACTAAATAAGAGTTCATTTTCGAAAATGTTGACCTCATGCACGTGTACAAGAACAACAAACAAAACAACAAAATATGGAAGTAGGAAAAGACGAACTAAAAGTTAAATGTTCAGCTTATTGACGGCGCAGTTTCATAATCATAGGTCTGCGTTAAACAAATTTACATAAATAGAAGCAGTTGTGTACACACGCACATTGTAAACTATATGTATATATATAGACAGGTAAAAGGCAGCGTTGGAGCTTCAGTAAAAATTAGCCAACACATTCATACCGATGTTATCGTATGGCGTATGGGTACAAATACGTGCGTGTATTTTTTATTTTTCATCTATTCGTTTGCTAAAGTTCCACTGTAAGCACTATTCGGCTGAATGCGCGGTGCATGCGCGCATAATTTTCATATTAATAAAGTCTCCCTACGCCATTAGCGCATTTGCGGTGCGTTAACGAAATACTCTTTTTTTGTTGTTTTTGCTTTCGTGCGGTTTATACAGAATTATTATAATATTTACGCGTAGTTAGCTATGAACAAATGCCTACACACATATACATACATATATATATATATATATATATATATATATATATATATAAATGCATACATATATATATATCCATATGTTTATAGTTTTGTACGTGTATATGTTTGCATATAGATGTGTATATCAATTTGACTAAGCTTCTTATGTGCTCATAGATAAACACGCATACGCATGAATCCTATGCCGACGTACATCAATTAATCTATTCAAGGTTATGTTCAGGGCTATACGCATAAAAACTAAATCGATGCGTTGTCGTTTCAAATTGCTATCGTTGTTGTTGCCGGTGCGGTTATTATTTCGTTTTCTGGTTTCGTATTAATTGGTGCGTTTTTACGATGTGGTTTTACTTCTTTTTTTATATAAATTTTCGCTAGTTTCAATTTTTTATTTGAATTATTTTTGGAAAGTTTGTGGTTTTATGAGTTTTTTTTTTTTTCACTTCACTGCCAATGTAACTTTTGGTAAGGGAAATTAATACACGCATTTTAGCAAATTTGTTAAGTTGCCTTTTTTATCAGTAAAAGACGTTAAGTAATCCAAGGAAATCTAAGCTCTTATGTATTCAAACATATAAAATTTATATAAAAGCATTATGTAAAAACTTTTTTAGTAAAATCTAAACTTTGTTGAATTTTATTATCAGTGTATTGAATAACTGAGGGAATTATTTATAGATTAAGTTGAAAACAATTACATGAGAAATATATAACGGAAGTTCCGGATTGCGGACTTCATTTTCGGTATGCCAAGGGAGATATTTTTGCATGTCTCTCTCTCTCTCTCTCTCTCTCTCTCTCTCTCTCTCTCTCTCTATCCCTCTTTCTTTTTCTTGTTCGCTCTTTCTTTCTTCTTCAACGCAGGAAGTAGAGAGGAGGAGCAGCGAAATTTGTTTCTTGCCTATCCAGTGTTTCTTTCAAAAATCAATAATGCTTAGGGCGGTAGACTCAACTTTAATCGCGACCGATGTGTCATCGTAACTATAGCGAGCGCACTTCCATCCGTCCATTTCTCCCCACTTCTTTGTCTCTATCACCGTAATACACGTCGAGAGAATGCGCTCGGAGTGACTGGTCGTATTTAAGAAACAAAGAAGTGGTTCCATTATGTTTGTTTCGCTACCGAAGATGGCAGACTGTGCCCTTCTTAAAATCGCCTTGCTTTGTACAGAGTATGGATTAGTCTGTCAATATGTTTTCGACGCTTTGTAGGGCTTATGTATTATAAATTTTCTAAATCAAATTTCCTCGCAAGCTCGATTTTCCAGGAAGAGCTTTGTCTCTTTTTAAGCCCTAGACCACCTTTTGAATAAATCTAAGCTTTTCTATGCATTTTCCTGTCCGTCCGTCTGTCCGTCTTATGTTCAACCTATAAGTCATCTGATAATATTTAGCACGTCAACATCTTTTCGCTTAAGGACGAAAACTACTGGAAGGGGTTCGGATCCGATCAGTTTTTCGATCCATCCTCATGTACCGACTTATATTGAAAAGTCGTCACAGGCGGAAAAAAATAGGAGATAGGAGTAAACCTATCAAGGGATTCCATTTAAAGGAATTCAATTTCTATATGGGAATTACAAAAAAAAGACCAGAACATCTTTGTTTTTAACCTCAAATTTTTTCTGTTTTCCTTTAATGCACAGCAACAGTAATAAGAAGAAAAAGTTAAAGAAACGTTGTCGGATAACGATTTCCTTTATTAATTTAATAAATATAGAAAAGAAAGAAAATTACATCATCAGAAAGTACCTGTGCTTGTACTAACAAAAGGGGTCGAATGTATCTTGAACCACAAGTCTTATTATAGCTAAGTCTTACAATGGCTTAAAGTCCAAACTTTCGATACGAAACATGCAACCAATTTTTATAGAATTTTCCATTCCACTCTTTTTTGTAATGTCAATATACTTTGATCTACACACGTATACGAATAGATTCCCATACATATGCAGTTTACGTGTGCTTACTTCATGCTTTTTATTTGTGTGTATATAAACACACATGAATACATAGGAACTTGTTCCTATTTTATTTTTCAAGTTTATGTTTTGCTGCTTCTTTCTATGCTGCTGTCGTCGCTAGTTGGTGGTGTCATTGTATTTAATTCTGTTTACTAAACTTTTAGATCTGTAATAAAGTGAAGGTGCTTGCGTAGTTTTGAAGACGCAAGACGCTCGCGGTGTGACACATATACATATATATGTTCAGAATAGCTTGTGTAGGTTTTCTGTGCTTTATTTTCTTCTTCTTTTTTCTATGTACATGCGTTTTTGGTTACAAAACAACAAAGCGTGAATGAACTTTTCAAGGTGAACTATACAAATAACTAACAACAACTATTATATATGAGCAGCACACACAACAGCACAATCAGTAACAAGCACAAAAATTTGGGAAAAAAAAGCTTCAAATTTCAAAGAACATTAAAAAAAGGCAAACATGGAATGGCATTAGAATAGTAGAGCAAAGGGGGACAGAGAAAGAGAGAATATAGGAAAAAAATCATATTTTTGAAAAAATAAATGCAAAGCAAAGCAAACTACGACGATAGGTAAAAAAAAAAAATTTTGTTTGTAGGGCAAAAAAGTGATTGGAGAGAAGTTGCAGATATGATGGCATGATTACAAGATAGGAAAATAACATACGCGATCTAAGGTTAGGAAGTATAATTTTAAGAACAAATTTTATTTTTAGATATAAAAAAAAAAAGAAAAATATTTTTTATATATATTTAAAAGACAATTTTTTTTATGTATGAAAAATAGACATAAAATATTTATAAAAAAAAATTCTATATTATATTTAAAAAAGTTTTTTTTTTTAAAACTGACAACAAACGGTTTTCTTTTTAAAATTTATATTTCTTTAAGAAAAATAACGTTCGCGATCTAAGCTTAGGAAATATAATTTTAAGAAAAAATTGTTTTCAGATATAAAAAAATTCTTTTTTATATTTAAAACAAATATTTATTATTTAAGGGAAATTTTTTTTTTTTTTTTACGAAATATATACAATATATGTATATAAAAAAGTTATATACAGTTTTTTTTTATAAATATAAATAATAAACCTTTTTTTTATTAAATGTGGAAAAAAATATTTTTTTAACTCTGAAAAAAAACAATTGATTTTTTAAATTTATATTAACTTAAGAGAGGAAAAAAGCAAATGCAGATCAGTCATTGTCTCTTCAATTTGTTGCTCGCCAGGAACATATGTTGTGCGTTGCTTAGTGTGAGCTTTTTTTTTAAAATTTCTTTATCGCAAAAGAGCTTTCAAAATTTGTGCTATATGCACACACAGATAAGCGTAGGTATGTATATGTAGTTTAACATAAGCATGACTACCAAAAATTAAGCGAAACGACAGCAACAGCAGCAACAGCAGCAACAACAACAAAAACTAAGAATAATAGAAATTCTAATAACAATTCTTGGAAAATAAAAAAACAAAGCAAAACATATTTAGCAAGTGTCAGTGAACTCTTTATGCGTTCAAAATGATGATGCGATGGTAGATCGCATAAATCAACCAAACACATTCCCATTCACATTTACATATACATAAATTTGTATTTATACGTTATATGTGTATTTATATAATATCCAACACACATGCAATATATTTCGAGTTATATGTGAATAAACCCAAAAAGCAAAAAAAACCTTAACAGTGCAATAGCAACACGAGCAAAACTATTTCGGCGTTTTTTTTTGTTTTTTTTTGTTTTTTGCTTTTTTGCGTTTTTGCTTTTCTGTATATTTGTTTATTTAAAAGCTATTAAGGAGTGGTTTCAGGAAAAATATACGCAATCAAAAAAAACTCTTATCTTTTACTTTACGACACTTAAACAATAGTTGCTATTGTTGTTGTTGCTGTTGTTTTTGCATTTACTTTAGTACACTACGTTCAAAGTTTTCTTTTTCACTTCATTGTGAAAGGAGAGATTTATCAGATTTGATGATGTAAAAAAAGTGAGGCAATGACACATTCGCCACGTAATGTCCGGTATGAGATTCCATCACTTTGCGTCCGTAGGTTGAAGATGTCTGATGCATCGCAAAAAGAAGGCAGGATAAGGTACAAGTTAGATATGAATATTGGACTGATTAGAATGATTTCTGCTACGACCATTTACATGGGTAACAAATAAGCGTTCGGTTATGAAAGTCTACGTTAAGTATCAAGCGGAATTTGGGCCAAAATGAATTTAGAGATGGATTCTGCTTCAGGGACTTCGCTGGAAAGTCTTACTATCTTTAATGAGCAAAATTTAAAAACTAGCTTTCTGTAAACGATATAAGGGGTTTCTACGTAAGCTGGTGATAAAATCTTCATTTATTGCTGTGCATGAATTCTATTGTTTCGAAAGGTTAATTAGATACTATTTCGCAAACGAAGTTTTGGCGAAATGCCGAGAGGCATGCAAAGCATAGCCTTAAATGCATAATTTAAAAAGCAATTCATTTTGAAAGACCTTACCATAAAAATCTTGCCGCTTGATTAAAAGTTTGGGTTGATTTTTAACGATTCCTGGCATTTTTTTAATAGATTTAATAGAATTTAAATTAATTTAAAATTTTATTTTTTCCCTACGATTTTTGTGTGTTGTTTGTTTGTTGTTAGCTGATTTTTGTTCTTTTGTCTTGTTTTAGTAGTTGCTTTATAAGTGTTTTAAAATGATTCTATTTTGCTTGTTTGTAAATAAATTTTATTATAAACTTTTTTTTTTAAATTCTGCTATAAATAAAGTCGAAGGTGTTAGTTGCTAGCGCCTACCATGGCTTAGTCCAAAAATTTATTTTGGGATAAATAAATTTTGACAGTAATAATAATAACCACGGCAAAAACGACAACAGCAATAATAAAAATAATAATAATAATAATAATAATGATAATGATGACGATAACAACGACAATGGCAGCAGCCGCAAGGACAACAGCTACACTAACAATAATAATAATAATCCTAGAAAATCAATAGCAATAATGACAACTGCAACAGCAATAATAATAATATAAATAATAATAATAATAATATTAATGATAATAACAACAACAGCAACAATAATGATAATAGTAATAATAGTAACACGCGCAAGGTCCTATATCAAGCAGATTCAGAATCCACATCGATGATGAATAGGGAACGTACTAGTGGGGAAGTAATAAACAATAACGAAAAACCTAATTAATGGATAGCTAAGCCAATACAATCCAAACACTCATATGTGTTGACTCAAAATAACAAGACAAGGAAGAATTGACCCAATGATTAGTTAATGGTATATTTATTCCCGGCAACGGAAGGACTCCTAATCACTTTACAAGATCACGTAATACGCACAAAAACAAATTTGAAAAAACAAAAACAATAAGGACCGTGAGGTACAAAATGATCGATGTACGTACGGAGGTCAGACATCTGAAACTACAAAACATATCACGTCAAGATGCGCATATTTCGGAAGCAGAACGTGCCAGTATAGACCTGATCTAGTAGGGAAAGTGATTCATTTTTAAAAAAGCATAACATTAAAATGTTACAAAAACGTACAACTTATTGATGGATGTGTCGATGTATCAAACGACGAGAATGTAATCGAAAAATACTCAGAATAAGTAAATAAATACGCATCGTTGATGACATCGACAAGGCGACAATAGAATGTTGAAAGGGTAAGAATTATACCAATGATAATATCGTTTACAGGCAGTATGTCAAGAACCTTAAAAAAAGAACTGGAAGTTCTGGGACTAAATTCACAGGCAAACACATTGTACATCTACACACCTGTGGGATTGTAAGACGATTCATAGGTGACTTTGAATAAACACATTGGCAATAAAATTTGGACCTTATATATATGTATATGCTTTGAATTATGTAACTATATATATATATATATAGTTATAAGTAACCTTTCAAAGCAAATGAGATAATAAAGAATAATAACAATAGTAATAAAAAAAATAAGTATAATAAAAGTAATGACAACAGCGAACTCAACGACAGCAGTAGTAGCGAGAACAACAACAACAAGAACACCAGCAATACTTATAACATCAATAATAATAGAGTTTCTTCAGTCATTACATCAGAAACTCTAAAACGAACTACAAGAACTGAGACGAGATCCTAACATTCATTAAGAAATGCAATGGACAGGGAAAACAAAGGCCTGGAGGGACAAAAAAGTTCAAAGACAATGAATTGCAAGACTTATGGGACGAAAATGCGGCTCGAACGCTCAAACAACTTTCAAACAACTTAGCAATTGAAAAATTAGTTGTTTCTAGATGTTTACGTGGGATGGGAAAGATCCAAAAAGAGGGCAATTGGATATCACACGAATTGACTGGAAACGCCACTTTGAACCGTTTCAATATCGCGGTTTCATTGCTTGCCTGGCAAAGAAAGAAGAATTCTCTGCGACGTACTCTGACTGGCGATGAACTGGCGACTACCAAGCGAGTCGTCCATGATGGAATCAGCAAAGTGTGTTAAGACCGAGTGAAATTGTTGCTGCAAATGTCTACCGACGTCAATTGAACAACGTCGCAAAAAAAGATCGGTAATAGCGGTTAGCAGACGTAAAGTCATCCTCTTGCATGGCCACCCTCGGCCACACGAGAACAAGAATAGTCAAGCATATAGTATTGCAGCTCGAATGGGAAGTTCGGCCGCATCTAGTGCACTCATCGCACATGGTGCCTTCTAATCACCACTTGCAAGGATCGATGCAGCATGGCTTGGCTAGCACGCGGGTTACAAATTCCGAAGACGTGGAGAAATGGGTCGATCATTGGATCGATGCCAAACCAATTTCGATCTTTCGACACGGTATCGCCATGTTGTCAGAAAGATAAGAGGACGTTGTAGAAAATGATGGCAAATATTTTGCTTTACACATATTGTAGCAATTTTTTTGTCAGTAAATACTTTTTTCAAGTGAAAAATTATCAAAATACAAAAACAATAACAAAAAGAATAATAATTGTAATCATAATAATAAAGTATTCAGTGCGATTACTAACATTTATAAGGAACTTCTGCTAGAGTGGTATACATAAATGAAATCTGTCCGTCTGAGTGGTCGAGTATGCAAAGGATATCGACTAACAACTCAATGGTCGTGAGCTCAATTCTCAAGTGCGGTGGAACTAGAGCTTTAAGGCTTAAGTTTTAGAATTTATATCTTTGCTTGAATACACACATATACACAATAGTAATGATAATAATAAATAAATGAAATCTGGTATTATTCAGAATTTTTAGACAAGCAAACCTATGCCTCCGTCAATATTCAAACATAACCTCCATTTCCACTATGCTGAGTATAACTTTTGATCCGGTTCACGTCAGCGTTCATTAACGTCATGTGAATCCTTTGAAAGACAGAAAGCTTGTAGTATTATGTATAAATGCTTGTAGCTTTGGAAACTTTAGGAAGTGCCACACACACAACAACGTTTCTGACTGTACAAACACCTGTGAGAGTTTTAAGCGTGTAGTCGAAGGCCGAGTATATATATTCGCTGTTTTTCTAGTCAGAGATTTATTTAAGAAAGCTTAACTTTTTCTTTAACAAAACTTTTTCTTTACGAAGACAAATTATTTTCTAATGTTTGCAGAACAAATTCACTTTTTCCCCTTTCTCTTTCTCCTTTTCTTTTTCTTTTTCTTTTTCTTTTTAAATTGGGTTAAACTTAATTTTTATTTTTTTGTTTGACTGCTTAATTTTACTTTTCCGTTTTCATTTTCACTTAACAGGCGTACAACTTTGACACTGACAAACAAAGCATACGAATGAAAAATCAAAATAAAATTTCGAGTCGTCTCTTGGTTCTCGTCTCTGTTGTTAATGATATCTAAGTCACGTCTTGTGAAATTGATATAAATGCTCTATAAAATCGGAAACAAGTTTCTAATAACTTTGTTCTTGTTGTTGTTTACAAGCTACGTTTGACATGCAAACAATGGGTAGTAGTAGGAAGAAGGTCGTTCTAAGGGATCCATCCACCCTTTGATTAACATGCAGCGAATATTTTAAAATGTAATGAAAACCTTCTCGTTGTAGCGAATTTGTATCCTTGTGTCTTGCAAGGTAATAAGCAACAATAAAGCATATAAGCAGCAGCAAATTTTATGATCGATAATACGTAATGAATAATAATATGTAAAATATGAAAAGAAAAGAAGTAAAAACACTATAGGGGGACATGGCCCGCCCTTAAATACCCTACACCACTTCACTTAATCCGGTTGTTTAACGACTTTTCAAAGTAAACTTTTGTATGGGGAGTGACCGAAAAAGTGATTTGATCCGAATCATTCTCAAGAGGGGGTGGGGGGTTCCACGACTCAAGGCATGGCGATGTGTCGAATTTTATCAAAATATCTCTCCGTAATATCTTTAGGTTGAAGACAAGAACGCAAGACGGACGGACGGACGGACGGATGGACAGACAAGCTGAGATCGATTCGGAAAGATCTCTGAATATCGTGTTATATGACAATAAAGCGTAGAATTATTTCAAGCCATTCTGGACAAGCTTAATATACTCTTGCACTGTAGCTGGCGTGTGGGATAAAAAATCATTTGTCATAACATTAGGTAATCAAGAGAAGAGAATTAGCTTTGTTCAGTAGAAAATATCAATGAACTGAATGAATATATGAATATTTTCATCTTTTGATGGCCTCAGTACATTCTTCACATTACGGACCTAATAGTGTGTATTAAGTTAACATAATACACTATTGTTGTAAGAACATGTATAGTTGTGTAAATATCATCATCACGATAATCGCTTACCGATAATGGACTTAAGTTTATCAGTGTGTTATATAATAAAGTATGTATTGCATCATCATGATCATCATCATCATCATCATCGTCATTATTATCATGGAATGAATTGTAATACGTTTATGTTTAATGTCGAAAACCTCTAATTTATGTGTGCTTGCGTGTCTATGCGTCGTCCCCTCTATTCACTATTGAACATTCTCGTATGAATTGAATGCTTTCATGTGAATGTGTGCAAATACTCCTTCTCGTCTCTCTCCCTCTCTCTCTCACTCTCTCTCTCTCTCTCTCTCTCTCTCACTCTTCTCTCGTTTTAGTTTATGTTGGTTTCTAATACGTTATGGCTGCCAAATGCTTTAAAAATATGCGTTTTTTCCTTTCTGTTTTTTTATTTGTTCTTATGTTTATAAGTATGTTTAGTACACAAGCTTTTTTTTGTTTTGCTATGTTGTTGAGAAGTATGTTAAGAATTGTTTGCTGGCATTAGGCGGTAGGTTGGTTTTGCTATTGCTAATACATTATATACGCGTTGATGTTAATGTTTGCGTATTTTTCCATTCTCTACAGATATTTATAAGCAACGCGTATGTTTTTTATTTTTTTTTTTTGTTTTTTTTTTTTGATTATTTCTGGTTTTTGTTATAGTTTTATATATATATATATGTATATATGTACATTAGTAGGTTTCTTGTGGTTCGGGTATACGCGTGTGTTTAACAAGTGCAATAACCTGTAAAAATTGGAAAAAAAAACGAATTTATATCTTTAGAATATGTTATTACTGTTGTTGTTGTTGTTTTGAAGTTTGCAAACTATTTCGTTTACTAACAATATCTTAAGGGGGAAAATATAATTACAGTGAAGTATTAGTTGAGAGATAGTTTGAGAGATGGAGTAGTTAGAGTTACCTAAGCGTATACATATATGCGTACGTTACTCCGTATCGATATGAATTCGGTAAATATTTTGTAGATATTTTCTAACATGAATTAATTACAATCATGCTCTCTTCGTAAGCACATGCATACGCATGTTAACATTTAGGTAACAAATATATTAATGAATAAAACTCTAGACGTTCAGTTAACTCTTGTGGCAAAAACTATTCACTCAATCAACGGCTTAAATAACTTATGTTTTTAGAGAAGAAAATAAGAAAAGAAATAAATTATATTCATCTTTAACGATTATTCCGTTTTATCGTTACACCCGTCACTCAATGAATCGATTTGTAACTGTCAGACATACACAAACGATATGAGCACTTTTTGTGTCAGTTCAATACGATTGCTTTCTTATGGAGTTTAGGTTTTTCAGTCGTTCCATGTTCAACGAATTATTTATGATATCATCGGTGCATATAGAACAAAATAAGGGGAGCCATCAATCCAAAATTGAGAATTACTCTCGAGCTAGCTCGATAATGGGAATTCCATGCCGACCTCAGAGTATCCTAAAGCATAGATCTCTTTGTTCAAAGAAACATTCCGGTTCGGATTAGTCCACGTTTCCGAATTCCAACAATCACAGTAACTTAGGTCGAAAATAACGAATTTGTGCGAAGATATGCCAAATTTCCAAAAAAAAAGAAAACAAGTAAAAACATTATAGTAAGCCACGGCCCACCATTGTAGCCTTACCACCATATATAGCCACCTACCTTACAGCGCTTTGTTTAACACAATTCACCGCCTTTTCAATAAAAGCCGTTATATGGGAAGTACTTGAAAAAGTGATGCTATTCGAATCATTTTCAACAGCGTTCCTCCTTAGATCAAAACACATCGGTGTACCAACTTTCAAGCGACAAAAAAAGGGATGGACAGACAGACGGACAAACAACATTAAATAGGTGTCATAAGAAATGCGTCTGTCGCAAGTCCTTCCATATGTTGCACAAACTTCATATATCGTTCCATGACAAGTGACGTAGGATATAATAAGAGATGCGTTTTTAAGTCCACTTCTATAATAATTATACCGATCGCCGAAGGATGAGGGTGCGTTGCTTTTGTCAAAACGCTTGCAGCGCCCAGAAGGAAGCTTAAGAGACCCTACAAAAGTATACTTATTCTTGCATCCAATTCTCGAATCGATTTAAGCATGTCCGTCTGTCTGTCCATTCGTCCTTGTAATGTCTATTGTAAACATCTCCCTGACTGCTGAAGCTGTCGACTTCAAATTTGGCAGGAACGTTGGAAGTTCTTATATGCAAGTTGTTATTCAAAATGACCAAACGGGCTGAAGGACATGTCTACAGTACTACGTAAAATGAGGACACGCCTTTTCTTCAAAAAGACTAAAAATTCGGTTTTTGTTTTATTACTCATAAGCTATAGCGGATAGATCTAAAAAAGTTTGACCATATATTCTACGGGCGATACTGTAGTACCTGTAAAAAAGTGGAAAAAATGGTCCACGGCTAGTTAATTTTATAGTGTGTCATACTTACATTGTTTTTCAAAACCTTTATAACGCACAGGAGCAAGCTTCAAAAAACCCATAATATACATATATTCTTGGAATGCACCTAAGCCTGTCCGCCCGTTTGTCTGTCCATCTGTCCGTCTGCCCAACAGTATGGTAACTGTGGTACACATTCTCGCGTTCGTAGAAATAAAGATATCGCCTGAAGAAGAATTTGAAAATGACGCAAACTTTTAAGAGAACACAACGCCTACAGGTCTATGTAACAAAAACTGTGAACTCGTTTATTTTCCGATTCTTTTGCTTGTTACCCATACGATGCAACACATACACCACATAAATTTCTCTTTTTTTTTTGTTTTGGGATCGCGGTGATGAATAAGCAAACAAACAAGCAAATGATAAAATGATAAAAACCCTACAATCCCTTCTTCCGTTTCCGTGTTCATTTCTGTACTCCTCTATATTTTACGGGCAGGCTTTCATTACTTTGACAGTCTTATGTGTGCACTCAGTTTTCTTCTTCATCATGGAGCCTGCTTTCAAGACTAAGCTTCCATACGCATTGCGATTGTTCTCTTGTTTCATTTTCTTCCTTTATATCCAAATCCCACTCTTGGCTGGTCGTCTCCTTTCTGTGTAGCTTAGATTATTTTCTCGACTCACGCTAGTCGAGCCTGAGGCACATACACGTCTGTACACAAAAGGACGTAAAACATATTATATAAAAAAATTGAAAATTATTAAAAAAATACAAAAAACTTTCTGACAAAATCATTTAGTCATTTCTTCTTCTAAACCACTTCCGAATCTTAGATATATAAGCTGATAATGAATTTTTTATAACCTACTGCAGCTGCTTACAGTGTGCTTGAATAATAATAGGAAATGTATGAAAAATGTGTTCACCTGAGTATGAGTGATTTTAATTTGCTTATTATTGTACGCATATAACAGGCAAACGTGCTTTGCGTGGTAGGTGTTTGTAGAAATTGTCCAGTAGACCTTTGCTGTACTTTACCACTTTGAAGGTTGTTAAGCATCAAAATCACTTCTATCTAACCATTCATCTCTTCCATCTTCTGCTGTTGCAAGACTACTTCTCTGCCCGCCGTAGCGAGCAGTTATCAGGTGATTTATGTTTCTGAAATATTTTGGATGTCGTTTGTGTTGTGACCATTAAATTAATTGCAATTTATCGATTTTCAAATTGCACACAAACAGCATATACAACAAACCTTTAAAAATATGCTGGCGCTGATATTATGCGCACACACACACACCTTGCGAGAAAACGTAGTATAGTAGTAAGGCTACTATTTGATGAGGACCATAGTAGTTGATGTTGTTGTAACAACAATTGCATAAAAACTCGTTATAAATAAAAAGAACATTTCGGTTCTGTAAGGTTGCGCGCAATGTTTCATTCATACATGAGCAAATCGTGAAGCACAAAAAAATTGTACCGAAACGAACGAAACATTTAAAATTTTTTAAATCAAAAAAAAAAAGAAAAAAAAAGAAGAGGAGGAAAAAAACAAAAATGGAAAACATTTACACAATTCAGATGCCGCGTCACGAATCACGATATTTCAAACTGAATTGTAATGGGGATACAATGCAAACACACACACACACACATACACAAATAAAATTTCCCCTTTGGCCGTTAAAGAGAATGCAGCAACATGCAGCGCGTAGATCTTCCATTTTTCTTTTTTTGCCAAGCAAATATTTACCGTATAACTTTAGAGCTCTGCTAGATTTTTCCCTTTACATTTTTGTTTTTGTGTTTCTTCTGATTCTCGATACTTTCCTAGTTCCATTTGTAACTGTTATGTCAGTGATTCATATTGTGCGGGCTCGGTTTGTATTGCTCGTGTTCTAGTGTTTGTGTTTTTAGAACAAGTGTACTACTACAATATTTATATGATCCACGCATTGCAAACGAGGCCTGTTGGCAATAATAAAAAATATTGTATGTACGTTTATGTGTGAGTGCGTGTATAAAATATTTTCTATGAGAACCATTAAAAAATACATCAACGATAGCCAGTCCAACAACTTAAATGATGGCATGGTGCGACCGCTGTGGCTCTTGCCACTAAAAACATTAATACAAAGATGAACGACAACAACAACAACGAGAACGACAACAACAGCAAGAAATGCGCGTGTATGGCGTTACCATGACAACGGAATACTTAGTTAGTTCATCTCTTTTTCGTCCTTTAAGGATTTTATGCACTAGAGTAAATATTTCCCTTTGCCTAATTTCAGGCTTCTAGCACATGCACACTTACGGAAAATATTTCACGAGCTCAATAAAAATTCATTTTCAGTTATTTCTATAGTTGAAGAGCATCTCCTGCCAACGTAAGCTCGCTATAGGTTATCCAAATTTCTGCCTAAATTCAATATAGTTTTCATTTATGTCTCCATATGACATTAAATTTTTGGGTTCAGTTTCATTTATGTACACATACATACAGCTAAGGAGTGTGTGTGGGCTGTTTGTTCGGTTTGTTATTAAAGGTACATACATGAAACCGAGGGATCACATGTAATGCGTTATCTTTGCTGTCACAGCAATAGCACTGATGAGGCACCACACAACTACAACAAGACATATATTATTACACACATTTCGCAAAAGGGAAAGCTTTTAAAACTACTACTACTTTAAGAGCTTAATGCGACCAACAGGATAATATATAGTTTAAGTTATCCATGCTAGAGCACAGATTGTGACAGCATCTAAGAAACCACATATTTTTCATTTATTAATTTTTTAAATATTATATATAGAAAAAGGACAAAGCCTAAGTGACTTGTAAAAAACATAACGAAAGTATTTTTTTTTTTTAATCGTGGTTGGAAACATCACATCTAGTGCGCCTTTAACAAGGACTCTGATGATAACCTACAAATTTTCGCCGCAAAAATATTTTACAGTCATGTCGTATGTAATCTTGATGAGCCTGGACATAAACATCTATTTGGACATGTTTATTTGTCCATTTGCGCACTGAAATCCCGATTAGGTCTTTAAAATTTTATCCAAAAGTGTAAACAAGGATTGAAACTTACACCACCTTATATATGTACAGTTGAAAATTACCAAAATTTCATTGTAATTAAAATTTTAAACCACTTGTGGCACAAGGATATATTAGGTTTGTGCGTATGTGTGCAAAATTCAGAACGTCTTAAGCTAGACCCACCTTTAAGCAAATCTGTCCCTCTGTCCGTTTTGGTTTCTTGTGTTCAATTTAATTTTGAAATATTTTGATGAAATTTTGATGCACTGACAGGTTTTGGCCCAAGGAAGAACGCGGTTGAAGATGGTTTGGATCGTTCAACTTCTTTGACCATTTCCCGCATAAAACTTTACTTTGAGAAGTCGTTAAATAAATAACTAAATTAAGCGGAATAGTGTAGGCTATTTAACGGTGGGCCGTGTCCAATTATGGTGTTTTGAATTGTTTTCCTTTACATTGGAACAAGAGCAATGTTAGCTTTTCTTTTTTTCTCTTTTAATAAGACAGATTACTTAGAGGATGCTCCCTGTACGTGTTTTACGATGATGATCGGAAAGAAATGGGCAATGGCCGCAGTCTACGATGTATGTGTACCCGATCGGTAACTCTTATGCCTTTACTGATCAAGTGCCAATTATCACATCCGTAACGATATTAAAGTATGAAGATTCAACCCGGGTATACCGATTTGATTATCATTCTTCTTCATTAATTGCCTGTGCGGAAAATTGAGTATAAAAATCAGTGAAAAATGCTTCAACCACCATTATTAAGAAACTTTTTATGAGTAAAGTGGAATTTACAAACATTGAAATGCCTATACAGGTTTCTCAATGATATAATTATTTCTAATATCGAACACCGTAATATCGTATATCGTATTATAAATTAAGAAAATTGTCCTTCTGTTGAAAGAAAAATTAGGTTAACTAAAAAAATGTAAATTCTCTTGCTGCCGACAAGCAATGATTACTAAGGATATTAAATTGCAAGGTGATCTCATCAAAGACCATTCAGTCGAATTGCTTATGTACGCTACAACTTCTTTTACAGATGATAATGACATATCATGCAACTATGTACGTTGGCCTGACAAAAATTGAAAGGAGATTGGAACGTATTCAAAATCCATATGGCTTGACAATGAATAGCCTACAAAAGCCTACGCCAGCCTTTAAGTAAACATGTCGTTACCTATCACATTTATCGTAAGTTAAACAGCGCTTATCACAATTCAATATTAATACATTTTTAATAAGGACTTTAAAGTCCATTAAAGCAACATTGCTTAATACACGAGATTTGCCAATGTCGTACTTAAACTAGCTCTTAATCCTAAATCTTAATCCTATGATTCGAAAATTAATTGTTGTGAACTGTTATCGGTTGCCAAGCTTATGCATGTTTGCGATGGCTTAGGGGTTCATTTGCAACTAGGTTCTGTACCGGTTGTGGGTGTGGCTCTGCGCTAATTGTGTACATGCTTTTTTTCTTTTTCTTTTTTTTTCTTTTTTTCCTTTTATTTGTTTTATTGTACTTATACTAAGTTTTTTTAATAATAATTAATTTAAGATTTACTTTAAGAGTCATTGGAACTCGACTGCTGTTTGTTTTAGTTGAGTTCTGTATAAGTGGAATAAATAAATAAATAAATAAAATAAAAAACTCAAGACATACTTCAAGACAGACGTTAGATGATACTCGTTATGAACGGAATTTCTTCATAGTTCCATTCAGTATAATTATATACGAGAAGAGCAGCCGCAATCGTCTATGTCCCCAATTCTAATAAATATATGACGTTATACGCATGTAGCCGTTTGTGTAGCATTTATTTGGTAACATTGTTAGACTGCGTTTATTTTAAATATAACCTTTGAATTTATTGGTTCGAATCGTTTAATTAAAATACCGTGCTAAATGGGAGATGGGAATGTATTTTCTTTAAGCAAAACTAATTTTAGATATCTTGTACTGTGAGTCAAGCACATCGTAATATCTTTAAATTTTCCATTAAGAAGCCTAAAAGTATGCTTTAAATCTAGCACTTTTGTGCTTTATATCAATTTTCATTTTCTACTAAATTTTTTATAGTTTAACGTTTGTAGATGTAAAATTCTTTCCACCAATTCATGTGCGAACACCCACATACACACACGTATATTAACACATTCATATTTTATCTTCACAGAATTGCTTGACAAACGATCTTTTAAAGTTGCCTAACTCTTGCGAATTCGGTCAACTATATGCGCACCAATCAACAGCGAAGGTATATAAAATTCGTGATGCCACTTGCAACGGGCGAATTTATTCTGTGCAGCCAGAAGACTTTAAACATTAAAGATTATCATTCAGCTTTAGATTGTGAATAGATTTAGCCGTTATCCGTCAAATTGTCCCACTTTTGTTAACGACGTTGTAGCAACCTACAAGGCAGAAAGGAAGATGAAAATGACCATTTATTCAAAACGAACAAAAGAAGATTGAATTTCCAAAGAGTTCTGATATTTTGACAACCTATCAAGCTACTGCCTTGCTCTGAATAAGAGAAAACTACTTTGACTTTAATACCGACCAACCAAGATTCGTCTTAAGATTACAGCAGATTTTTTTATTTGTTTATTGCTTTTCCATGCACAAAGTGAAGCGAAAGACCTTTTCAGAATCTGTTATGATTTCTATTCATACACAAGTAAATAAAAACACACAAAAAGCAACAGAGAAATGTTTGTAGAAAAAACAAAAAGTTGCAAAAAAAGTAGTTCAGCACACATGTGAGTAACAAGAAACTCTCGAAAGTTAACTAACAGAAAAAGTAAGAGAAAATGCGAAAACTTGTGGAAGCTCCAAAAAAGAAATATTTTTTTTTTTTCTTTAACTTTTCCTTTTTAAAGCAAAGTTATCGAAAAGATTTGAAAAAATTTCAAAATTGAGAATAGATTTGACTTAAAACGTAAAAAGTGAAAAGCCTATGTTGAAAATTTGTACTTATTGGGAAAACTAAAAGCGAAATACATCGACTGAGGGCACAAAAGTCCTTTTTTGCTTTAATAGGCTCAAGAATGAGGCAATAGCGTTTAGGAGTGGAACATTTTGATTTTTTATATACACACGGTACTTTTAAACATAGATCAACGCTGTATTTATACACTTCAATTTTTAATTGAAAGTGTGCTTTGAGAATTCTAACAAGTGTGAAAAGGATTAAAGAAACGATAACTTTGCAAATATACTCTGAAAATAGCGAAGATTTTTATTCGTGCGAATAAAATTCTGCTCTCGTCAGGAAAATTCCCAGGTAGATTTCATCTTTAATTGTTTCTCTCAAGACAAGTGTTGCCCGAACTGATACGAGTGAGCGCAATTAATCTCTGACTTTCGAACCTTGACTTTATGGATCTACGTCGTATATCGCACATTTTTCACTATACAGACTATAACGCATAATGGCATAATTCTGGCTAGCGGAAGATTCTGAGTCGTTTTAACCATGCCTACCCACTCTTCTTCCGGTTATCAGTTACTGGAACACTGATTATCGTTGAAAGTAAATTAAAGGATTGAGTCGTTTATTCTTGTTGGATAATGACGACGAGGTTCGTTGAATCAAACTCGATAATGAATGGCATGCGAGGATAATATCTAAACCAGTATAAGTACACGGCCTACTGTACCCTACGCCACCCTATAATTATATATATTTATAAGGATTTTTCAAAACAAACGTTATGTAGTAAGTGGTCGCAAATAGTGGTCCGATCGCAACATCGGCGTTCGTTTCTGAGTCAAAATCCATGAACGAGCCAAATTTCTATAAAATATCTCAAAAATTGCGGCCCGTAGGGTGAACACAAGAAAACAAGTCAGATACACAGACAGACGGACAAGTTAGATCGATTAGAAAATGACTCCGAATCGATCGATATAGCAAAAGACGATTCACTTAATATACCCTTGCGCCTGGGTGTGTTGTAGGGTGCAAAATTAAAATCTTTAAGTCGTAAGGAAATCTTCGTTTAGATGTAAGTTGGTCGTGACTTTGATATTCATTTAATAAGTGCAGACGTTGTTTATCTATGACGTCTGTGGGTCCACCCGTAATGTATGAGCGAAAGCACTACAGCACTACGGCAGTTATTAAAAGATCGAAGGATACGACAACATTTCTAATGAAATGGTAAACCTTTGCTGTAAATATGGCACAGTCATTATGCAACATTCTGTCCTTATGGCCAACCGTCAATTTTCCATTGTAGGATGAGAAACGATGCTTTCAAAGCAGTAAAAATTGAAAAACACTCCCGAAAATCTTACTAACTTCTGCTATCAGGCTGTCTCGTGACTAAAGTGGACAATGGGCAATGACTTGCAAAGGCAGTATTTTAGCCAATGTTTCACGCATGTATGTAAGAAAGAAATTCTTCTGCGTGACATTTCGGCCGCTTTTGTTACGCATTTTTAACGTGTAATTGCATTCAATTATTATTAAAAAATCGAAATTCATTAAAAATTCTAATTTTCATTTCTCCACCGAGATGCGTTGATGACAATAACTCTTTAAATTCTGTTTACCTGCAGTAATTTGGTTTTAAAATTCCGCCATGTTTCTGTCACTCACTCCACTCACTCAAGTTTCAATCAGTTTATTAGGAAATGTTAGTCCATCAAATATTTTAACTTTCACTTCTTACCAGGATTATGTTAATATGAATTATATTTTGAATATTTTATGTGCATAGAAACTCTCTCTTTTGAAAATCTAAATATATAATAACAGCATTTATCAGCAGAAGTATGCTTACGTGCGTATATCCACACAAATTAACGATAATAGTCGGTTAAGTAGAATAAAGTTCATCTAACAATTTGCCTGAAAAGAAATATTAATGAATATCAAGTACTCCCCCTCTCTCCCTCTCTCTCTCTCTCTCTCTTTCACTCCACGCAAAAGAGTTTTGTATAAAACGGTTTTTTAATTAATTTTTTATACACAGACAGCGACGCGTATACGCACTGCTGGTGATGGATTGATTTTCTAAATGCGTGCATTGTTGTTAACTTGTTAGGCAGGAATGGTAGGTAGGTAGGTAGAGATTTTTAAAAATATTTTTATTCTTCATCCAGCACGTAGTTAAGTTGTGTTTTTAAGCAACAATATGGAGGACATATGCGTAGCAGGTATGTTTGTTTATATGTACATATTATTGCAATCTTCCATAGATGACGGTTCTCTGCGCTTATACAAACACGACTGGGTATGTATACTCGTATGGGACCGATATACATCCCGTTAAAGGATAACAGCAACAACAATGGCACATTAATGAATAAGCGAACGAGCGAACGCATGATGTCATGACATGCATAAAACAGTATATTATTTTCATTGTATTTATATGTGGGACTGGGCTGAAGAATGGAAAAAAAATTTCTTTGTGGCTATAATGATGTGCGTGTGGACTACAACATAGTTGAGAGAGAGAGAAAGCGAGAGAAAGTTGATGCATGAAATTCAGGCCAAAGCATAATTTAGTTGACAGACAGTCAGCAAATAATAGACAGACAAGCGGGCGTGTAGAATAGACCTAAAATCATTATGTTGACTGACATAAACGTAAAGCAGCAGCAAGTTTCATACGCCATCCACATTTAATCAGAAACAATGGCCCATCATCAACACCACAGACATCAAACTCACTTACTTACCGAACTTAGGAACGATAGTTAACTTTAGAGGCACTAAGTAAAGTATGAAATTGTTTTTATACATAATATCTACCCTCACTGCTAATTAACGATGAGACTCGCAATGTGCAACTGAAGCATACGCACACACGTACACATACGCACGGTTACATAAAAAGACAAATACTTTTGCACTTACACTTTACCAGATGCGTTAACATTAAGTGCTCGTGGCACAAGCTTGAGCTAACACATATCTATAAACAGGAAAATTTATACTATGAGAGGATCTATGGGCACATGCTGTTATAGAAATTGAGCCTGCACGCATTTTCTAATTTTCCCATTTCCTTAAACTCCTCTTCCCGATTACTTTTCCAATTTACAAACGTTTCTACGACTAAACTACCCTTTCCTTCCTTATGCGAAATTCTTCTTTGTTTTCATAGAAACTTATGGCTTACATAGTGAAGCAAGAGCAGTAGTTGCTGTTGGATGCTCCCCAAATGATTGCCAATGAGTTTCACTTGAGTTAAGAGCAGTCAGCAGAGACAAAACATCTGCAGCAATAGTAGCAGCATTCAGCCTAAAAATGCCAAGAGACCCCAAAATACTAAAATATAAAGCCAGTGCAAGTGTGCGTACACAAATACGTTCATACATATATATATATATATGTATATAGGAAGCAAGTAAGAAAGCCAACATATATACGCCTTAAGGCGAATCTTTGATACCCCTCGACTAACAGGAAGCATTTAACCGGTGCATAGCATCCACATAAACCAATCCTTCGCAACATTCGGACTTACACGTAGTCCTTGCATAAGTCTGTAGGAAATTTTAGAGGAATATTTCCTGCAGACAATAAATTCGTACAGATGTGGTGTTGTGTGTGTTTGCAAATTTAGTCTCTACTTAACAACTAAGCATATGTATCCAAGCTATTAACTCCTCGCCTGAATTTTGGCGAAGACGAGCTATCGCCGACCTATCGACGATCGGTCCTAAAGAGGTGCGAGTGAAATGCGACTCAAAATGCTGCACCGATCAAGAGTAAAAAATTTGTAATTCATTTGAGAATATTTAAGGAGATTACAAACATAAGAACAAACTTAGCATACCCTTAACACGCCCGCCCGTCTCATTGCAAATGGGCATAAAAAACAACACACGCGCCACATTTACCAAAGCAAGCATTCACGAGAATCGGATCTGAGAGGTATAGAACAGGAGGAGCAGTATGAGTACGCTGATAAGGTACGAAAGCATAAACAAGTAAATTTCTATGACATGGAGAAGAAGAGTATGAAGACTTTAAAGTGATGGAGTAAGAAATGGGTTTTTATTTAGGTGGTAACGTCAGTTGTAATAGCTTTCGTATATAAATCAATAAAATGATTGTACGCACCTTTCCTACGTAGACCTGATGCCGCACTATGTGCGTGTCTCGACGTAACGACCATACGGACGAAAATGTGTATGTACGCCTGTAGGTGTAAGGTTGTTATAGCATAACATTCCCTTACAACTAACTTTTTTGTTCCCTTTTGCTGATGATGCAGAAAAGGAAAAAAAAAAAAAAGATATATATATATATATATATATATATATATATATATATATAGAATGGAAGAGAAAGAACAAAATGATTGTTGTTTTTTAGGCATCGTTATTGCTGATGTTCAGAGTATAAGGCAAAGTTGTTATGTTCCCGAGAATAATTGAATGGCATGTGATAAGAAGCGGCAAGGGTAAGGTATATATGGAGCGAAAGGAGGACTGGTGAGAGCATTGATAAAAATTTTAGCAATTTTGATTTATACGCGGCCGGAATATGCGTTTTATTGGATATGCACGCATTCCACACCAGGAACAACGTCGCTTTGTTCATTTGTTGAAAGTACAAAAAATGTTATAACTTTTGATTCAAAGGTTCCTCTTCGAGACGTACGTTTATTTACTAACAACTCTCTCTCTCTCTCTATTCTCTATTTTCGAGTTTCTCAACGCTTGCATACTTAACGTCATTAGTGTTTTGGACAGCAGACAGAGACAGAGAAAGAAAATTGTCTTGCATTCACTAAACGAGTTTTCCAAAACCATCGTTTGCTCAATAATTTCGTAGGGTGACATATATTACGGTCCTCAGTTCACAAGTTACAGCTGTTTTAGTGACGATACTTTTCTCTTCGTACAACAATGGAAGCATTTGGACTTCGCATGCAGCCTCACCAAAACATCTGCGGCTTGTAAGTTAATGATTCGAATATCCGAAGCTGTTGACCGATTTCTTTCGAAGATTGGTACCATTTGAAAGTCGCATGAGTTCGCGAAGCACAGTTGCCATAACACTTTTTAACTCAGTGCTGAGTTTGAACGGTATGTTTGCCCAGCAAAGAACAATGTTTGAGCACCATATGAAATTCAGATTTCCCCTAAGGTCGGGGAAGCTACAAAACTAGCGTCGCTAAAACATCTGGGCCTTGCCAACTAATTATCAGAATGTCTTGGAATTTTCACGTATTTTCACATCGATTGACATCTAGTGGGTCTGTCAATCCACTAGAGTGTTGCCCTATATGTGTCAGACCGGTGACTTATTGAGTGATGTGTTAATATACAGAAATAATATAAATACCCTAAGATTTGACAATTTCTATAATAATTTCTATACAAGTGTGTATAAAAACGTAGTTATTCTATTATTGAGCTACTCGGCGACATATAAAGCTTTCGTTTTCATTTTTAGGTAATTTGTGTACATATCTTGTTTTTTTAGCTCAGTGCCCTAATTAATTTATGTTAAGCAAAATAAAACACGAAAAAGTAATTATTACTGGATACCACCGCTACTGACATTGAAACGTTCAGTCAATTTGTTTAATCAAAAAGTTGTTCAAAACAAAAGCACTTTTCAGAACATTTTCAAAAAAGTTTCGAGAAAATCATTTCAAAGAAGGCATAAAATATTCCTAAGCAGCCTCAAAATGCTTAAAATCCCTCAACCTCAACTATATGGTAATGAAGGGGTGAAAGAAGAACGCTATTTTAAAGAATTACTTTCAAAAGAAAGCTTAAGAGTTCCAATTCATATGTAAAAAAACATCTATTACTGTTAACAATGATTAAAGAGCATCCCTTCTTTTTCCTCATTTAGTAATCTAAAGCAGGCGCCTGGCTATTTACAAATTACTAAGGAAATTATTTACTTACACAAACACAATGTTGACCTGATTTTGTTTATATCTGTTAACGCATCTGGAAAATGGAATTTGAGGTACAAATGCCATAAGCAGGAAAGGAAAAGGGTTTTCTCTCAAATTACCGCATATGTGCCTTCAATGCATAAACTTTTCCAGCGAAAGTTATTCTAAATAGATGGTTAAACAGCATTAACGTATGCATTAATACATTCGGTGCTTGTGTGTGTAAAGTTGTTTTGTTGTTATCAACCATTTGTATCTTAAAGTTAATTTCTCTTGCCGGTCGCTCTATGCTATCATCTCCTAATTTCTGTATTCTGTCGAATGTGTGTAGCATAGCAGTGTGTGTTGTATTTAATGTTGTTGATGTTTTTCTTTGTCATTACGCGAGTGGTGTGTTCTTAATGTTTACGATATGTCCCTTATATTGTTTAATTTTTATCCGTTTTGTTTGATTCTATAATCCGATGAGACATGCGTGGGGTTTATCGTCCGCATTACATTTCACTTGTCTTTTATATTATAACAGCAATGCAAAGTTTGTTAATTTTTAGGTTAGGCTTGCATGCTTCACCTGCACTTCAAAATCCCCCAAATACAAGACATGTAAAGATGAAATCGGAGTTTGCCTCACTGGCGCGTCATTTTCTTTTGTTGACATCTAACAAAAGATGTTCAACTCACAACAACACAAGTTCCTTACGACAGCACAGTTTGTCATATTTTGCCCGAATAAAAACAAATGGCTTTCGTATCGTATCCGGATGTTGGGGTATTTTCGGAATCCCGGGCGCAAAGATTCATACTTGGGTTTAAACATAGACATCCACAGCTATCGCAAGACCGAGTCGTTTTGGCAAGAAGACAATACTCTTTGCCAAAAGGATGTGTTCTTTTAAAGCCTGTTCAAAAAGCAAGCAGAATATCAAAGAAAGCAACTTTTCTCCATAACATCCGTCCATTCATCCATATTGTGAAACGGGTTTGCTGCACCTTAAAACCATTCAAATGGAAAGCACTACTCCGTGGGTTACTTACCGAATTCGAGATCTTCCGACTACTATTTACCGATTCCTGCATCGATGGATCAGGCACTTGTCAAGCAGTGGTTTAGTTGGAACGAAGATGTGAAAAAAAAGCAATTCGCTGAATGGTTTCGTGGGAAGAGGAGAAAATATTTAAAGATTGGTGGTATCCACCAAGTGCCTGACATTTGGGAAAAATGCATAGCTGAGGCAATAAACGAGTATTTTTTATACAAAAATTCCGGTTTCATATTTACATAACAATAAAGGCCTTAACGATTTCATCTTTTGAAACACGACGGAAATCATGATGGTCTCAAGCTTGAGATGGAAAATTTAAACATTTTTTACGCGCTCGATTTCCGGATCTAGTCATAAAGCATCTGCCTACAGAAAAAAACCTTTTAGTTGATCTCGATCTACAGGTTTGCAAAAATATTTGTAATATCGACCAAAAAGTTCTGTCGACCGGCTCTTTAATTTATGTACCCAAAACTGTGCAGGAAGACAGAAGGCAGCGTTCACTTTGTGGCGGCACTTTTCTCAAACCTTCTTCAATCGACGCCTATACAATTGTAAATAATTTTATCGCTTGCGAGACAGCTTTTGTTTATTTAGTGTCCGTGTGACGAGCAAAGTTAATGCCAGTTTGAGTGGGAATATATTCACTGTTCACTATAGGATTACGATTTGCTAAGAAATAGTGTAACTCGTATTTTACTCCCTACAAAAACCGTAGTGAGGTTAGGACAATCCTTCCATTGTTCTGCTCATCAGCAATAGAAGTCTTTGGGTATTACACCCGACAGTAATTGTAACAACGAATTTCTAATTCAACTGCCAGCCAACACCTGTGGCGTTTAGCTTATGTGAATATGCGATAAAAAGTACAGAGTCAGGCAAACACCTTTCGTGGCCGGGCCAGTCCAGCTTCTAGTAAGATAAGCAAATTAAAACTGAGTCTCTCTCTACTCTTCGGCGAGCTGTAAGGGCTAAGAAAAAAAATTGTATGAACATATATGAACATACATTTACATATGCGCCTGGAAAGCCAAGAAGATAAAAACCGAGACTATAAAGTCGGTGTGCGGTGTCACTCCGCGAACCCCGAGAGTTTTCTTTGGAATACTCACTCGGTAAAAGCATGACACTTACCGATCGGGCACAAACCCTCTAGCTTGCGTCCACTACCTCTCTCTGCCTTTCTCTCTCCTCTCTTCTTTCTAACGATCACCGCACTGCACGTCCTTTACGGAAAAAAAGGAAAGGCGGATGGAAGCTCCTTATGTTCAACACTTAAGCGATTTCTATAATATCAGGATATTTTGTTCTATCGAAAAATACAACAACATTTTTACCTTTTCCACGTTTTACGACATTGTTGTGTGTGTGTTTTTTGGTAGACTGCGTAAATTCTCAAACTTACCCCATAAGTAACTAAGTGCTTCATAGCTACATATGTATGGTAAGTATTTTCTTCAAAATTCATAACCTCCAGCAACAAAACACCAAACAGATGTGCAGGTAAATGAAGTAATGTACTCGCAGATACTTATTATGTCACGCCTACATTAAGACTAAACAATATATAAAAGATCTGCAATGTGCGTCCCAACCTGCTGTCACGCCTCTAACAGCAAAGCTACTTTTCCTCAATCACTGTGTGTGTGCAATAAATAGATACATGTATTAGTGTTCTATGTTTGTATGCCTGTTGTCGCTTGTGACATACATGCGGGTACAGCTAGTGCCAGTTGCTCTTGGAATAGTCTTTTGGTTTGAGTTTTGTTGCAATGTTTTTGCGTTACATTCACGTTTTTAGACGAAGTGAAGAACACGGAAGAAGAAGATGCGATAACAGCAAATGCAAAAGAAAAGAAATGTTGGAGCAACCACTTGACAATCTCAACTCTTTTGCTCAAAGTTGACTTTGTGGTTATTTTCCATTTTCAGATCTCATACTTTCGATTACGTCGAAGAAAAGAAAGGAAAAGAAAACACATTTCCTTCGTTGAACGCAATTCTTGCTTTGCACACAAAGCGAAAATTTTTCAAATATTAGTTTGTTTTGCTTGTTAAGGCGCCTCACAAAAACGTTACATGACTTCACAAGTTTGGGCATCTATCTTAAGGGAGGATGTCACTGCAACAACCTAAAAAAATTATCTTTCTTTTGTCAAATGCGGTCGCCTTTACTTGATGTCATCGCATAGGTTCTCCTCACACACGGTATTGATTCCTCTTTCTTTTTGAAGATAGTAAAGGAAGCTTATCTTACGTGCGTCCCATAAACAAGAAAAAAAAGCACTTTGATCTTGATTGCAGATTCCTCCGCCTTCTTTGTGGTCGATTTTCTTCTTTCAGTTCGTTTTTTTTATTTGTTTGTTGTTTTCAAATCTAAAGCAATTAAGCCATGAAGCTAATGAAACCTCAGTTTCATTCCTGTGAAGCTTAGCCAACTTCTGGATAGAAGCACACATCCACAGCAAAGCTAAATAAATTAGGTAAGGATTTCGATGAGATATGACTTAAATGAAATTTGAGATCCAGTGAAATATTCGATGCGAAATACTTCAAAAATTAACTATGGCGAGGTACTCCACTGCGACTGGTTTGGTCTTTAAAGTTTACTTTGCTTATTACGTTGGTAGACGACGATGAAGTAAGAGAACTCTTCCGCTTCCGTTTCACTCGACATAGTTTTGCTCTAATTTTTTTTTCTCATTTCACTTACAGTTTGAATCGCTAACTCTGCATATATTCTACAACAAAAGGAAATCGATATCCGATAAATGTCCGGCCGTTGCTACGGTGCAAACAAATTCCTCACTTCCCTCTCCATCCACGGTAATGATCGCATTTCAGAAATTGTACTCAAAGTACGAAAAAAAATTTGCAATTTACTCGTGAGGAACAACATCGTCCCTCATTTCGCTCCCATAGATAGATAGTAAGCTGTTGTGACGTATTTAAGAGTTAGTGTAAGTAACACCGAGTTGCCACCCGCCAGGTTGTACAATGCCGCTCTGTTAAGTGTCTGATTCTAGTTGGGCTTGGCGATGACATCGTGCGAAATTGGTTTGTTATGAAAGATGTAAAGGAAGCATGTCCGAAGATTAAGCCCGAAGACAATACGATATCGAGTTAGAATTGTGAAGTGAATGCGTTGCTAACGGAATGAGCTGTTCGATGTATCAAGATAAAGACGGCACTATTAAATACAACTCCTTTTCAAAGCACCGCGTTACGTCGGAAATGGTCGAAAAGCTGGTCCGATCGAAACCATTTTCAATAGTTTTCGTCCTTGGGCCAAAACCCGTTACTATACTAAATCTCATCGATATATATCGAAAATTGCCAGATGTAAGCTGCACAAAGGGTAAACAAGACGGACTGACAAGAATCGGAATCACTTTCTGAATCGATCGGTACAATGAAATGTGGATGTATCTCGAATCCCTCTAATTGTTGCATGCATTCACATTAACTTAACAATAAATAATGTGTTGCACCACAGTGTTGTGCAATGAAACATCGAAAAAGAATTCGGAAAAAATATTCTTTTATCCCAGCATATATACCAAGGCGAGTACACTTTATAGGTAGGTGCGGATTGAACACAAGAAAACAAGACGGACAGAAGGAAAGACAAGCTTGGACGGATTGAGAAAGTGATTTTCAAACGACCGATGCAATAAGAAGTGGGTCTCTCTCAATTCCTTCTCGATGTTGCACATGTCCGCATAAACTTAATACATCCTTGTAGTATAGGTGATGTAGGGTATAGTGATACACATTAGTTGGAGCGTTAATAACACGGTCCGTATTATTACAAGAAAAAAGGACTAGGTTTGTGAACAACGAGTTAACGTCATGGTTAAATTGAAGCCCGAACAATAAGGTGGAAGGTAATCTCATAAGGGTGGGCAACAACAGATCTCATTTCAGTAGAGTCCTTGGGAAGAAGCGACACCCAATCCAGGTGAAAATTTGCTCTTTTCTAGCGTCCGCATCTGCGTTGACGTCTTACGAAACGTCTCAGACGACTTAAACCCCTTTCGTTAAACGAAGAGCGACGATTTTGCTCTTCACAAAGGGTCAGCATATCATAAGCAATGACCTAATGGAGATTATCACCTACACCTTTGCGTAGCAAATGCAAGGACTCTTGATATTTTACTTGATTCTGTTCATTAAATTCGAGAGGGGAACCATTAAAATAGATTAAATTTTTTTGGACAAATTCGCTCCTATCGTATCTAAAATTTTACTACGCAATGCGCAAAATATGTATGTATGTATGTATGTATGTAGAAATAGAATAGAAACACTAAAATCTTTATGGCTATGCAACGCACAAAAGCATATGGAGTTTGTATATAAAGAGACGGTCGATTCATCCGCACCCGCACCCACACCCACACCCACACCCACACAAAACTCAATGAATTCGTTGCACGCATATGCCTATCTATGCCTATCTGTTATGCGTATTCGAATGAGGCGTAGTCAAGGTTCTCGTTTAAGACAAACACACTAACAGCAACAACAAGAACAGAAAGAACTGCAAACGCACAGAAACGCACAGAAAACAACACTTAAGTATGCCATAAGAGAAGGCAATATATGTATGTATGTATGTTTGTATATAAAGTGCTTATGCGATGCTTATGTGAAAAGCAAAATAGGCAGAGGATACACTTTTAGGTACACTTTGTGCAAAATAATAAAATGAAACTAAACAAAAGTTTAGAGAAAACGCTTTAATGTACGCTCAGCGGCAGAGAGTCTTCATAAATATATGTCTTATGAAGAGAATGATTACTCTGCCTACACACTTAGCTAGGCATACAAGCGTACACATACACATATACACTATAGCATACTATCACTTTTTTAAGTCATGCGTAAGAAAAAACAAAAACAAAAACAAAAACAAAAAAAAAAGAAAAAGCAACCGACCCATTAAAGAGCAAAGACATCACCAGTAAACCATTTGTAAAAGGCCATTAAACACTACTACTGCAAAAGTTACTCAGCAAGCATTACCAACGCCCAGACTGTTGTTGTTGCTGCTGCTGCTGCTGCTGCTGCTGCTGTTGCTGTTGTTGTTGTTGTTGTTGTTGTATCAACAACCCTCGATAAAATTTCTTTGCATTTTATTTTTAGTCAAAAAACGAATGTATTCAAAAACTTCCTTCTTTGCTTTTTCTTTCTTTCGAAAGTAAAGGGAGAAAAAGTGCGTTGATAAACGTCCTTGATCCTTGCATTACAGTTGCGTTAAGACCAGCCAGTGTAAGAAGCTATAAGTGAACCGTAATAAACAGCACGCACGCATACACATACACACACACACATACACACACACACATACACACACACACATACACACATACCCAAACACACGCGCAAGAGGGAAGTAAGCAAAACATGAAGCGACGGTAGTACGAAATATTAATAAAAGAAAAAAGGGAAGAAAAACAAAAAGCCAAAGAAAAGAAGCCGGAAGAAGGCAAAAATAAAAAATGTTTACTGCAGACAAGACGACTGGAAGAAATGCGAGTAAAAGGGGAACGCATACAAGAGGGTATTTCGATGTGCACCAACTCTGCGTGCGGGTGTGTGTTTGTGCACACACAAAAACGGTAATTTTATTTATCAATAATAGCGGCAACAACAACAACAACAACAACAACATGAGCAGCTTCCATTAAATAGATTTCGGTTGTAGCTCTTGAAGTAGTGAATAATACAACGACGTAATGGTATTACGTTAATAAGTTTTCCATTTCGTCACAAGCAAAAGTGAAAGTAAGTGTAAGAGAAGAAAACGGCAGAGAGAAAGTTCATGCAAATTTAAGAGAGCGAGAGCGATGCAGAGAGACATGCGCACAAAGAGTGCAAGTTCTTAAAGAACTTGGATTACCTACAATTTCTTCATCTAAGGTAAACATAACGCAAAGGTTCTTTTTTGTTTTTGCTCTCTTTCTCTCGTCTTCTTTAGGTCCTTTTTTCTCTCAACATTTCTAAATTTTCTATTCGTTGTTATTGTTGGCTCTCTGCAGTTTAGTTATGCTGCTTGAACGCAGATAAAGCTCTTTTGCTTTGTGCCCCCCGCCGCAACATATGCTACGTTTTAATAGCTCCAATGTCCTTGGCCAAGCATCACTTTGAAGGATACCACACCATATATACCATATATACTGTGCATGCAGCTGCGCAGCAAACGCAATTTCATTTCGGTTGCAAGTTTCTTAAGGAAAATTGCAAACACATATACATGCATACATACATACATACATACATATGTATTGAGCAATATCTTAGCGCTCAAAGCAAGAAACCTTTGAGAAAACTCTACTTACATATGTATGAACACTTATAGATAGCGGTATGTGTAATATATATATAAACTATTTTTACGTACATTACATTATATAAATAAACTTTTTGTGTTATGGAGTATATAATATACACACACGTATATCTATGAAAGAAAAAAAGGGGCCAAAGATGTATTTTTATTTTTTTATTTTTTTTTTATTTTTTTATTTTTTTTATTTTTATTTTAGGAAATTCACTTCAGTTCATTTCAGTTCACTTTTCACTTTCATTTTCGTTTTCATTTCACGGTCGTGAGGTTTTCCCGCAAATTTTCCTCTTTTTTCTTTTCTATTATTATTACTATTATTATTATTATTATTATTGTAAAACTTACTTTACATTTCGTTTCCCTAGATGTAGCTTTGCTTAGATGATAAGGCGGGTGCTGTTTCTTATGCAGACATATATTTACAACTTACGTGCGTGCATGTTAGTCGGTTACATAAAATTTGGAAAAAAAAAAAAATGCTTTCCTTTTTATATCGATATTGTAAAGGTTTTATTTTTAACTTGTAAAGGCTCTTGTTTGCGCGTTCTCCTCGCCCTTGTATTTTTATTTCAATATTGGAAAAATATTTGAATTTTCTCCTTTTTTTTTTTTTTGGAGCTCTTTTCTCACTTGATTTGAAAAAAATGCTGAAATAATGTAATTTCAGTTAAGATTTATGTGACATGAGTCATGCGTTCATTTCAACCTCAACGCATGGAAACGCAACAAAAACGGTAATTTTTTCGTAGTTACGGCGCTACCATAATTTTTTTTGTTTCATTTTGCCCTCTCGACTACAGAGGTGGACACTGCATGTGTGTGCCGAACATGTACATTTTTTTAGAAATTTTGTTACACATGGAAAAGAATGGGAGAAGAGACGGGCTAAGAGAATTTAATTACACCTTAAATTACTTTTAAAATTTTGCATTAAGTTTACGCAAAAATTGAAATGAGAAAACTATATGCCAATCGGCACCGAGCACATTGTAGTGCCTAGTTGGCCCCTCATTGGCATGTCGAGCAAGTTCACCTGTTTGTCATGTTGACAAATTGTTTCATTACCTCTTCTTTCTCATCCAGGGTATGCAAACCCCAAAGGTGCAACAGTGCGATACTCCGGAAGAAGTGGGAAGGAAGAAAGAGATAGGTAGAGTGGTCGCTGTCTAGTGTGTATGTGCGCAATCGGTAAGTGTTATCCCTTTTACTGAGAGCGCACTTCACTACGGCTGCGACCAAGTATGGTCAGACCGGACTGAGAACCACCGGTCATGGCCGCTATTCTTGTCTGCTCGGCTATGTGGCAACCCTTTTCAACCCTTCTGCGGTACGCTTTATAGATTATTTAACAATCGCTTTATTGATAGCTTCGCTAGTCTTAAGTGACTCAAAACTTAGTACATCCCTCTAATTCCTGCTCCGTATAGAGGATACGCTTTGTAGCATGAATGTGGGTGTTAATAATCCGTTGCCACTGGGATTTTTTCCACTTCGGATTATCGTAGCATATCAATTTTTCATCGTCCATCGTACTATTCAACAGTATTTTGTTCCGAATTAAAACCTGTTCCAACAAGGGGCTCTTTTGGCGCAGAGTTCGACATATTCAATAAACTGAAGACAAAAAAAAACCAATACTAACTGTATACACTGTGTCAGCATCAGAGGCTGTACACGTACACTAAAGCCTAGAGACAGTGGTTGGCTTGTGTTTGCAGATATTCACTGTAACGTAAAATGTGTGGCGTTCGCCCTTGAAAAGGTGCAAAATTTAATTCACGCAAGAAATGCATTATTCTCTTAGACAATTCATTTGAGCATTCAAATTAATATTCAGGACCAAAAGCATATTGGGGAGAGGTTCGTTACCAATGATTTGATAGCAATTTGCTTTATCTTTACCACTTGCGGATGTTTGCTCGAGATTTGCAAGTAAATAACGTAAAGGCCAGAATTGGTTCGGTTGCGAGCTAACGCCTCGGGTTAGCTCGACGGTTTGTGTCGCAATGGTAGTCTTACCATCTCATTAATAGGGGGTTTCCTTTATTATCTCTTAAGAGAAACGGCCTTTTTAAAGTAAAGTAAATTCAGTTGTAATGACGTTAAACCAATCGTTTTTTTCGTTCAGATTTTTCTATCCCTTTCATTTGGCCACAAACTAAGATTCTTATGTGGGGTCTGTATAGTTAGATAATAAGTGTGCGTAAGTTTACTTCAAGCGCAGCCATGAGTGTGAGCGAATAAATAAAGGAAGAGAAAATTCCCTATATATGGGAAGTTTATGAGGCTCCCATTCTATTCACCCTCTGCGTCTTTTGTTATCAACGCCAGCTTAGAACGATTATTAAATTCAGAATGCCCGTCTAAACGTAGGTCGTCCGCGTTTGTCACTCGCTTCGAGCTATTAACACCTATTACTTTAACCCCTACGGCTCTTACGTGCTCTAACGTGCAAGGATTTGTACGAATGCGATGATGGTGATGGCGCCGCTTCGGTGGTTGCGTACCATTATCACCCATTATTTTGACCTGTGCGGCTGCGAACACCTTTGCCTATAGCGATTTGGACGGATCTTAGTGAGGATGGTAAAGTTTCCGTTTCAGTGGTTCGGTTAAGAACAACGGAAGTAGCGATAATTGCTTTCATCTAATTCCCCTTCGACGTCCAGCGGTATGAAACCTAATTCCTTGTTATACCTTAACGCCGTCTTAATCACTAATGCAGATGTTAATCTGAAAATAGGTGGAAATGGTGTGAAACGAAGTGTGTGATCAAAACGAACCTGCAACTTTGCTCTTCGCAGTGGAAAGATAAAAACAACAAATATCGTGATCATCGGGAAGTAAAAGATGCGTGTCCTCTTCGATAGAAAGAAAGTCCTGTACAAAGTTAATGTATAGGCAAAAGAGAACTTTCGGTGTTTATTCTGTTTACAAAAAAAATATTTTTTTATGCATAAATTTTTGTATAGTAATTTTTAATATAAATGAAAAAGAAATTTTTTTAGTAAGCAAAACTTATTTTTATAAAATTTTCTTTAGATATATATGTATATACTATTACGGTACACAAATTTTTTTCTATAGAATTTTTTTTATAGAATTTTTTTGTTTATATATAAATTTTTAGCATAAAATTTTCTGTTTTTCATTAAAAAAAGAGATCAAGAGTTTTATTTTTTGTATATGTGTGCATATGTGTGTTTGTAAAATGATGTAAAAGTACAAAATTCGTTTTATTTATATATATATGTTTCTTATAAACAAATTGGTTTTTATAAAATGTTATTTTTTTTAATTTTTTTTACAAAAATTTTTTTATAGGTTTTTATAAAAATTTTTTTTTTTAATTCTTTTTACAAAAACTTTTTTATATATATATATGTACCTATACATTTATATATATTTATAAAATCTTTTTTATTTAATTTTTTTTACAAAAATTTTTTCATATATATATATATATATGTATTTTAAATATAAGAATATTTTTTTGTTACAACATAAGAGTAAGAATTTTTTTAAAATTTTATAAAAAATAATTTCTCTCTATATATACACATATTTTCCTTTATGCATATTTTAATACATAGTTTTTGTAAAAAAAATAAATAATTTTTATTTAAATTTTTTACGTATCTCCTTAAGAACGAAATCGATATGAACACAAATAACTATGATACGGTAAATTCTTATGACGCCAATTTGTTACTTTTCAATCCCTAGCATGAGGCCATTTACTACACATAAATAGTTAGAGAACGTAAAGAAAACTCGAACTAACTCAACCAAGAAAAATGCGAATTTAGCAGAGAGAATAGCACAGAACAGGACAGCAAAAAGGAGACTACATTATAATAAACGGCCGACAAACCCAAACCAAATAAAGAAATACCAAAAGATATGTAGCTAACAATGTTTTCAATGTAAATACATACGTATTTATGCGTGTATATGCTAAGGACCTAGTTTTCGAGAAAAGTTTTACTAAATATATGGCAAAATATATAAACCGTTCATGTATACATATACACACGCATTTATATATACATATATATATGTATATATACACTTAAAAAGCAAAGCAATACAAAGGAAAGTTGCGTAAGGTATTCATTGTAGACATAATCCGTGGCGTCTTCCCTCTTACAAAACCTTATCATTGATAGCAATACACTGTAAACACGATGTTGTGTAAATTTTCAAAACAACTCAAACTATGGGCAACAAAGGCCAAAGGCGGCTTTGTCGTTGCAAAATTGGCAAGAAAGTAATTGCGTTATTTCTTCTATAACGAAATGAGTGGGCCATGGCCCACCAATAAATAACCAACACGTCCCACGATTAAACCGTTATACAATCACACATTTATTCATATAACGACTTTCAAAGTAGGGCGTTTTGCGTGGGGAGTTGTCGAAGAAGCGATTCGATACAAGTCGTTTTCAATAGCGTTCGTTTTTGGGCCGAAATAGGTGGACCAGGTTTCAACTGAATCTCTCCAAAACTTGTGGGCTGTGGGTTGAACAAGGCAGATGGACAGACAAGCTTAGAAAACAATTCGGAATCGATGGGTGTATTAGATTCCCAAAGCCAACTACTGGATTATAATATAATTTGGAAAGTACTCGGACTTTACGCAATACTTAAACTGCACAACCATTTGCGAATGTGGCCTTTATAAGCTTTATAGTAAATGAAGTGAAATTGAAACTAAAATAATAATGAAATTCATGAAAATTACTACCGCTATCTACATCGCTATGAGCATCGAAAGTGATTTTATCCCAACCCACATATAATAGAATATGTTTACGACTCGTTGAAAAGACTCTACTGGGAAATACTATCTCCTACGACTTACTGGCCAAGCTCGAGTTCTTCGATTATTTGCTCGCACATGCTGATCAGCGTTTCACTTCTTACGAAAATATACGAAAATGGCTTATTTGAAAAGATGGACGACGTTTTCTTCACATTGCATCCACAAATTGTCAGGCAAGTCGGAAAAGTGTACGGCTGGCGATGGGCCAATATTTTGAATGAACAATCGCCACACAGTAAGCGAGTATTTTTTATACAAAAATTCCGGTTTCATATTTACGTACGTGATAGAAGAAGAATGTCATTAATATGGAAGCATATCTTTGCACATCCACTAACTGAATACGAACCTGATCAGCGCAATACTGCAAATTGATATACTCTCGTCGACTAGACGTACGTACCCTCTATGCAAAAGTTCCCGCTTCTTATATACATATTTGGTATTGTGAGCATACTGCATGCGTATTTGTTTTGCATCCGTGGAATCCGAGGTGTATTTTTTAAAATTTTATAATAAAAAATTATTATTACATTGCAGATGGACGAGTGTTTTTCCGAGTGGCAAAAGATAAAACAGAATTTTTATGTTTTCAAAAGAATTAACTTCGCCTCATAATCAAACTGGATTGCATTCACCCAGAGAACAGCACCCTCTCAAAGAAAAAAAAAAACATCAAACAGATTGAGAAGCAATGAAGTAAAACAGGAAGTAAATTCTTTTTATAACTAAGTTAAACGTGTTTCACGCCTGCATGAAGCCTAATGCGTTTGTACATAAAAAAAAAAAGCTGAAATCATGGGTAATTGCAGAAATACGCTACAAGCACTCAAATGCGTACAGATTCCTCTTCAAAAAAAAAGAGAAGAAAAAATATATTTATTAACAATAACAAAAATTCCTTTATGGTGCATTACAGATGTAGGGGATGTAAAATTTAAGAACATTATATTTTTTTAATAGCACAGGCTCCATATTGCCTTTGATGTTAAAGTACAAACGATCAGTGATCCGATAAAATGAATTCCAAGTCAATTTCACAATGTGCACCCTCTCTTTCCCCCTTTATTAAACCTTGCAAAGATTGATGCAAAAAGCACAGCTTACAGCACACAAGCTTAGTTTAAATTTCATTTCGGATCTTAAAAACGGACAAGCCAGGGTGCCTATTACGCTTCTTAAAAAGACTGAGAAAAGCGTAAAGTTCATCCCATCGATCATTTTTTATCAAATCGCTCGTCTTTTGACTTCCGCTCTTCCCTGCATTCATTCATTCAATTATCTATCCATATTGTCCGCTGACTCTTTATTAATTATTTATTACCGTACAGGACACAACGGTATATCCAGTTTGTGCGGATGTGTCCAGCACCCACAAGGGCTTGAGATAGAGACCCCTTTATTATAGCAATCGACTTGGAATCACTTGCTGAATCTACGTAAACTTGTCTGTCCGTCTGTCCGTCTAGTGCTTTTGCGTTTTGAGATATTTTGATGACAAGGACGACGCGCTATTGAGGATAGTTCGGGTCCAAATACTTTTTGGACCATTTCCTACATAACACCTTCCTTCGAAAAGTTGTTACATGGATCGCTGCGGGATGGTATAAGTAAGTTGTGTCCCACTGTAGGGTTTTTAATGTTCTTTTATTTATTTAGTTGTTAACATGTACACAATCTTGATGCCATTGAAGCTAATATTTACCGTTGCTTTCTAAAC
>KK502536.1:558821-585360 GCA_000688735.1 Glossina austeni | reverse complement strand
ATACATATATACATATATACATACATACATATATACATATATACATACATACACACATACATATATACATACATACATATATACATATATACATATATATATATATATATATATATACATATTTTAAAATATTTTAAAATATCTATAAACCGGTCCCGGCATCTCAACATTAGTCTCAATAAAAAATTCTTATTTTTCATATACCTTTCAATTCATTTCAACTGTTTTCTCTGCCCTTCGCAATCACTATTAAAAATTGCGTAAACAATCGATTCAATAGAAATTTTTTCCTCTCTCTTTAAAGCACTTTATTTCATAGAAGCTATTATTAAGTGTATGGTAAACAAATAATTTAAGCACACGCATCCAGCCACATCAAAGGTTTTGTTGTTCGTTATATATGCGTTTAAATTGCGTTTTTAAAATCCATTACCTCTGTGCTAAAACGAAGTTTGATCATCCAATAATCCATGTGGCCGTAGACATAATGGTCGAGAAACCAGATTGAAATAAAAGCATAAATCGAAAAAATTTTCAAACGCTTAATAAAAGAAAATTATTTTGAACAGCATACAGGAAACGAAGAAAAACGGAAAGAATATGCTTTGCTTTTACTTAATAACCTGATACGCTTTCTCTCTCTCTCTCTCTCTCTCTCTCTCTCTCGCACACACATCTATTATAAGTATATTTCGTCATCAAGAAGAAGATAAAAATAAATACAAATTCTAACAGGACGTATAAGCAATTCATCTTAATATTAGATCACTAGAGATAGACACAATTAATGATTACACCTAAAGGTAGGCAAGCAAAACTTTTCAAAAACGATTACAGTGCCAATGAGAACAGAAATTCAAACACCTCAAGTCGAAATCGAGCATTTCTATTTTTCGCACTGTATCCTCTATATTCGAATAAATAAATAAAATACTTAAAAATGTTTCAACATCTTAGTGGTTGTTAATTTAGCTTCTAATACCTTCTATTATGTTTTTCGGTGTTTTCCCACCTTTTATTCTCATTTAACACAATTTCTGCCGTACTTTTCCACCATTTATTGTCATTTAACAGAATTGTTTGTGTACTTTTCCACCATTTATTGAAAGCAACTCTGTGCTCTCTCTATTCTCAACACATGGTACTCTTTTTTTATAAACCAGGTAGAGAAAAAAACTAGCTAACGGCTTTCTGTGAAACCAGAGAAATTTCACAAGTGCACGAAGAAGTTCGGCGAAGGGAAAAATTTTTAAATAAAAGCGAAAAAAATTGCGAAAAAATATTTGAAATACGCATCCACAGAGCATTTGAATTTTGAAAGGAAAAAAATTGCATTAAATTAATTTTTAGTTTGTGTTTTATTTAATAAATTAAATTTTTGAAGATAGAGAAATTCTATGAGAATTAAATTAAAAATTTGTGTAATATTTAATATAAAATATAATTATTTAACAAGTTTTTGAAAAGAAAGGCGGAATTGCACCTGAGTAAATTCATATCGATCACTTGGAAAATAATTTTAAAAAGGGAGCCATCTGAGATTCGTACATTTTTTTTGGAAATCTCGATGGTGTCTCCTTAGCAATTTTGTATGTCGATTCGCGGCATAATAATAATAATACATCTGCCTGGTATTGGGGGACGGACTCCTTGGTATCCAAAGCGCTGGGCAGGTTTACAGGCATAATATTTATTGGAAATCGGTCCGTACGCCAGTGATTGGCCTCTCACGCGGTAGTGCCGGTAGGAGCACCCTGATAGATAGATAAATTGCCCGTCATCTAAGCTTAGCGTATTGTTATTAAGTGTGTTCTTGCAAAAAGAGTAAACTACAGAAGAGAGGCGCAAGTACAGAACCAATTATAGGCACAAATAATAATAAGATCTTTAAAGTGGAGTATAAACTCAATTTTAGTTTAAATTGAATCTCGTGATACCCATTACTTGCTTGCTTTTATGGCTTGTATAGGTGATGGGTGAATTTCCTAAACTATTAGAAATCATGCTTCCTCAAAAATATTTAAGAGCACTGAAGCATGAACAATGAAGCATGACAACCTAAACACCTGCCTAAAAACCTACTTAGCAACAATTTTGCTGGGAGAAAGAAGATTTTCAATTTTAAAAAGTTAACTTAAGAAAGCAGAGAATGCATGTAAATGAAGAAGCTGAGAAAGCTCGCCAGTTAAGGTATTTGAAGGCGTGATGGTGACAAAAGACTGCCTAAAACCCAATAGATTATCACAAAAAATAAAGATTTTCTAAATGTTTAGAACGCAAACACGTATAATTAGAGACGACCGAACCACGATACAGTTGTCACAATTTTGTATAAATTTATCAATTTTGTATAAATTTATTTATTTATATTTAGTATTATTATTATTATTATTATTATCATTATTATGATTATTGCTATTATCACCTATAACAACAAATACACGAATTTTTTTTCCATCACGAATAAAAAGAAAACCATTTTTTTTTAAATCCTAACCTTGACAGTGTCTTACAGACCGTTCCTTACGTACACATCATCAAAATATAATTGGGGGAACACCGTGATGAAAAGTCGATCGGTTTATGCTTACACATCTATTGGTGATTCGGTTTACTACGGGGAATACCCGAATAGTTTTCGCAACACAAGAAGTAAAAAGTGGAGAATACCCCCGAGAAAAACAATTGCAATGAAGTTTATTAAAATTAATGACGATCTTATAAAAACATACGGCATTAAATTATATACATCGATGTACTCATGGCGGCTATAAGGCGTTTTTAACTGCCGTGGGGTCTTTGAACGAATTTACTGGCTTCAATCTAATTGAAACAAAAAATTTTGTTCTTCTAAACATCACGTGAGATTGCAATAACGATTTGAATAACTCATTGGTTTTAAAAGATGCCGCATTTCCCGCGACTTAAAAATAAATGACTCGCATACGGTTTAAAAGCGTTACAAGGTGATTACAATGAGAAATAAAATCTAACGCTTTTATGGAATAATGAACGTATCGGAATTGAAACAGCAAAAATGATTAATACAAACTTGATCACTTCATTCACTTAACTTGACGTTTACCATTGGCAATACAAACAATTGTCATCTGTTTTTGCTTTGCCTGTTGTGTATGAGAGTAATTTTAAGCTGCATAGGCGAAAATTTCTTTACACCACCAACTTGCAAAAATTTTTGTTCAATTAAAAATTTGTTAATTCGGACACTTTTCTAACTAAATTATTTTTGTAAAAAAAATAAAAATGATAAGTTCTGTCTCGCGTGCGTATTTACGGGCCAATGTACAAGCCGTGCCGAATAGCCTTAAACCAGCTGTATTGGGAACAGCTCAGGGCAAAAAAGTGGTTGTGGCTCCTTGCACGGATAAATCTCTACCCGTTGGTAATACAAGAGCTACTATGGGCCTACAAAGTGATTATTAGACCAATTTGCTATGTTTTTATAGAAATCAAAGTGAAATTTGGAATAGTTATTGCGAAGAAACTAAGAAATTTTCTCTACCATTATGTAATTCTTTTTAAGGTTAAGTTACTCTCTCTATTTAGAAAACTTACTGAGAGAAAATCGGAGAGAATGAATGACAGTTAAATTTAAACGCAAAACAAAACAAAGAAAAAACCAGACAACATTTTAATCAAACAAATATATAATTTCAGCCATTCATCAAGTGCGTTTGGCCCATAGTGACTTAGAAGTTCCAGATTTCACACCTTATCGCCGTGAAAACGTTAAAAATGCGAACCGCCGTAATGATAGTGCGGAGCAACGTAAAGCTTTCTCCTACATGTTAGTAGGCGCCACTGCTGTCGGTAGTGCTTACGCCGCCAAAGGATTAGTTAATACATTTGTTAGTTCAATGAGTGCGACGGCCGATGTATTGGCTATGGCCAAGATTGAAATCAAACTGGGCGATATTCCAGAGGGAAAATCAGTTACATTTAAGTGGCGCGGTAAGCCCTTATTCATTCGCCATCGTACCGGTGCAGAAATCGAAACCGAACGCAACGTAGCGGTTGCCACATTGCGGGACCCCCAAAGTGATGATGTAAGTTACAAGCTATTTGGAAAATATGATATATCGAATTTATATTTTTGGGGCTTGTTTCAGCAACGCGTCACTAAACCTGAATGGTTGGTGGTAATTGGTGTCTGCACGCATTTGGGTTGTGTACCTATTGCTAACGCTGGTGATTTTGGTGGCTATTATTGCCCCTGCCACGGTTCTCACTATGACGCTTCCGGCCGTATACGCAAAGAGCCCGCACCTCTGAATTTGCAAGTACCTGCGCACACTTTCCCCGATGAAGGCACTTTGGTTGTGGGTTAATTCATACTATATAGCATGTGATTCTCATCATGTGTAAGTTATAAGAAAAAAAAAACATCTTAGTAAAGGAATGATTAAAACAATGTCTCCACTCACTTTATTGTTATTTAAATGTTAAAATAGATACGATAGAAATCTGAAAAAGCAAATGATAACGATCGAAAAATAAAGAAAAACGGTGAAAAATCCGCAATAAAACAAGACCAAATTTTTAGTAAAACATTATTACATTCCATAAGGAATGCCTTCCACTATC
This sequence comes from Glossina austeni, assembly GCA_000688735.1. NCBI lineage: Eukaryota > Metazoa > Arthropoda > Insecta > Diptera > Glossinidae > Glossina > Glossina austeni. Next base: position 580,755 of record KK502536.1, on the reverse strand, counting down.
GGTATATTTTTATAAGAGATTTTTGTCTTCTTAAATCGAGTAGGAATTCACTGCCATTGCCGCCGTTTTCTTGCGGGATAATTGCAACTACAATTTTTTTAGATCATGCAGCCTATCTATATAGTGATCCTGTCATTTAGAATTTGTAAGTGCAGTAGATCTACGTCTACTGCCGAATACTGCTTGTGTATTAATAAAACGCAGTACTGGCAACACTCACTGCCTGACAGCGTGAGCAAAATCTTCAGCTGTATTTCAGCACAAATCAGCTGTTAATATTCACTGCGTACTCTTGAAAAAAATAGGCAACATGGCTCCGCGTCGAAAACTTAATAAAAATATCCTATTGATGGATAAGCAAATTATAGACTTTGTTAAAGAGCATCAATTTGTTTACGATAGGAGTCATGAGAATTTTAATAATAATATTTACAAAGAAGACAAGTGGAAACAATTGGCTGATTCATTGGATGAACCAGGTAACAAGCAGTACAGACATCTTTTCAATATACTTAATGCTGAATAATATTTAATAATTTTTTTATTTTTAGTGGAATTGATTAAAAAACGTTGGAAAACATTAAAGGACCGTTATTTCAGATTAATGAAAAATGGTGGGGTAGAAAATTATAAATATTGCCATGATTTAAATTTCTTGGGCCCCTATGAACCGCGCAGAAGGTATTTAATTAATTTTTCTTCCTATTTGCTTTTTGGAGTTTTATATCAGTTGCAAATGCATTTTAGGAGTATCATCCGCTGTAAAAAAGAGGAAAACTATGAAGACAATAGTCAAATGGATGAATCATTGGACAGTTCCCATAGTCCTGTAGATCCCGTAGATAATGACATGTTTGAAAATAATTATACATTGAGTATAACAAGTTTGGCAACGGAAGATGCTAAACCAACAAAATTAGAAAATCACAGTATTGTATGTGAAGAAGTCGATGAAATTGCGCTAGAAGACGTGCTGCAAATGCAACCAAAGAAACGATACGCAGACACATATGCGGACAGCAAACCGGCCAAGTTAGAAAATGAAAGCGTTGTATGTGAAGAGGTTGATGAAATAGCGCTGGAAGATGTACTGCAGCTGCAGCCGAAAAAACGATTTAAGCCCTCATCTCTTGGAGATACAGCCATATCTCATTTCATGCACAGCTTGGCTTTGCAAATTGAAGGAGCAAATCTTAGTGCCAGCCGCTTAATAACGCTACAATTGAAACTGTTACAGGTTGTCGGTGAGGAAATAAGAAATTGAGCAATGAAAGTTTAGGAGAAAAGCAGTGGAAATCGTGACCATGCAAGCATTTAATTGTAAATAAATATTAATCTGTTTTTCGCTTTGATTTTCCCTGCACAGATTGTAGGCAATAGTAATAAAAAAAAAAAATAAAAAAAATTTAATGGCTACGCTGCCAGTGTAATAAGAATAAATTACGAAATTATATAACTCAGTATGGGGTTGCTTATGTTTGGAACTGAGGCTGATTTTGTGTAATCGTAAATAAATAGCTTAAAATGCTTGCAAAAAAAAGTAGATGAATAGAAATAAGCGTCAAATATTAGTGTTCCACCGGCCTTTATCGACGAAATCAAAGTAAGTTTTAATCGATAAAAATCGATGATTGATTATTTCATTATGCTTTTATTGCGTAAAAGCAATTATTAAAAGACTGCTGTTTTAAATTTAACTTTGTCGTTATTTATTTATTTATTTATTTTTTTTTTTGTTTGTAGAAAAGAAATGGATTAGGCCTGTATGTTTCACTTTAGACCCATAATCCAGTAACGTAATGGAAGTTTCTTAGATTTTTTGATTTTTTTTGATTTCTAGGTTATGTTTGAACGAACAGTGCATTTTTCATTTTACAAATTTCCTTTTGTTCTGCTGGGATATTTTTTTTTCTTTTTGTTCAATTGAGTAACATGCTGAGGTTGGTTGTGAACAAACCAATGACAGCATGAACACTGAATAAACTAGCTAAGAAAGAATGAACCATGAAATCGGAAAGTTTGCCGTTATTTAAAGGTAGGAAACTTTTTATTTTATATTGTTATTTCAATTTACTTAGGGCAAAGAAATGAATTCCAAGACTAGCAGTAGTGTGGGCACTAAAAATTAACATTATCAGTTCTTGTTCTCTTTTTGTTTAGTGTAGATTAGGTTGTGAATCGTTTTATTGACATTAAGGTTTTCAAGCGCTTTCAAGATGTGCTCAGGTTAAATCCTCCGGAAACGAATCTTCGATTATTAGAAAATTTTTAGCAATGACAAAGTATACATTTTATTAATTTTACGAATTTCTTTGCAAATTATATGTACATATGCAAACGCAATTGTATATAACACATATAAGTATAAATTATTATTATTATCATTCTTGTTAATATAAATTCTAAAACTAACGTCTTAAAGCACTAGCATCTGAAGCCGTCGGAACTCTAAAGCAATTGAGATTTGAACCCACGACACGCGTTGGCAGTCGAGATTCTTCGGCCACTCAGTCGGATTAAATATACGTAATACAAAATAAATGTTGTATATTTTCATAAAATAGGAGATAAATTTGATTTATGAATCTTTACGTATGTTTACATATGTATACATAATTTATAAATTTGTCAAATTTATAAAATTTACGGATTGAAAATCTCCTCCGGACGTGGAAGTATAAGCGCAGCTTAATTGTCATTGAGGCTCCGCTCATATTTCCACACGCAAGCAACTAAGCAAGTGATTGGCACAATAAAAGCATAGCTTGCCTGACTTTCCAATGATTTTATAAGAAAAAGCAAACAAATCTAAGCATATCTAAATAACTAACATTTTTGTTCTCCTTTTTGTTGTTTTGTTTACATACAAAACAATATGATTTGCTAATTCCCGCTCCCAATTGTTTATATTGTTTTCCATATGTTCAACTTTAATTCGCAGATCCAAACACGAAGCGCAGCTTCATTGTGTCACTTCACTATGCTATTAATTTAATGAATGTATGAAGGGGTAACCCAGCATAGCAACCTAAGCGGACCACACACTGTTTGCGTTATGCGTTGCGCTTGGCTTACGAACTGCTCAAAGAAAATCTATGCTATGTAACTGAACCTATAATCTACATTGCATTGCTTGCGAATGCAAATTTTTGGAAAACTTTAAAATATCTTCTTCTTTGTCGTGTTATTGACAGCCCAAGTAGTGGTGTGCTTATCAAAATGAAACAAAATCATAGGGTTCATGTGCCAGCCAAAACATGATTTTAAAATGGTCATTTACAGTCTTATTAAAAAAAACCTAAAATAAGGTGTACCACCAATCCTTTCTTTATGGAAAAAAATTGTTTTTTGCCTCAAAACATTCATTTTTCAAAGAAATTTTTTGTTCTATTAATTTTGCACTTCATTAATGTTTATGTATTATTTTAGCACCGCACGCAACCCATGTGTCTAACTGATGTTGTGTTACGCATTGTGCGTGGTTGTGTGTTTGTGTTTTCCGCTTTAAAAAAGTGGATTCGGCAATTCATAAGAATGGCCTTCCATGCTCAATGTTCTCTTCCATTTTTTTTCCATGATTTTTCGCTCGTAGTTGCCTCTTTTGCAGCTTCTATTAAAAACAGAATGTGAAGGCAGAGTTGTTTCACACATTACACGTTGTGGAATTAAGGAAAAAAGACAAGAATATGTATATTATTCTGCAAACAAATTCACAGCAAACTCCGAACTCTTCCTTCCAAAATTTTTAATATGTCAGTAGAAGTATTGAAAGCTTCCGAATCGTTCTTAGCTTCATAACTATTCAAAAGTCATCTTGATGAAGCTTTACTAATACATATATAAATTCATTTAAATAATTGACTTTGGCTTTTAAATGAACATAAACACATCCCACATTCTCGGACATTGAATTTTCTCACTTGCTTCCAAATTTCGTGTCGCCATTCAAACTCATTCATTTAATTTTCTCAGATGTAATCGAACTAGTGCAACAAGTGCTAATTTTCATATTAGATTTAAACTTTCCAGCAGACATTCACTTGAAACACGTTTTCTCGTCGTAGCGCTTGGAAACGAGCTAGAAATTTTGAAAGAAACCGTTTTTTGCCGGCAGTGAATTTTTTCCTCACACATGTTAATTGTGTTCAAAAAGAGCCTACACTGCGAGGAAAACGTAATAGTATTTATTGGTTTTGATGTTTTCTCGTTATCAAGTTACTTAGTTACAATGTTAATTTAACTTGGCAACTCTGGCCGTATTTTTTGTGTGGAATGTAATAGATGTGGTATCTGCTATTTGTCTTTGTTGTATTTTCTTATTTATCAATTTATTTGAGTTTTGGAGAATGAATAAAAATTTAATTCTTGGCAGCTCTTGTTTGCGAAGCAGAAACAGAAAGGCAGAAGATCTGGAATAATAAAGACACAATCCTAAGAATAATAAGCAAATAAATTTATTACTAGATTTTTTTTATAAGAGATACAAGAACTATAACACAACATACAAAGAACTACTGAATAGTTTTTTTGTATAATAAATTTTTGAAAACATTAACGGGGAAAATGCCTCAGAAATTTATCATTTATTATTGAAAAAAAAAGAAAATAGTAAATACAAAAAAAAGAAAAAATTCTTTGTGCGGAACGATAAATGTAGAGAGAAAAATATTTGTTACCTACATATGTACGTACACATGGATATATACAGACACATACGTATTTTTACATACAAATGCAACGATAAATCTGGAAGTGTAAAATAAATGTTTTTTATTGTTTTTTTTTTAATAACAATCTGCAAAAATAACAAATATTTTGTGAGCATTTCTTGGTAAGATTTAGGAAAATTAGAAAAGAAAAGAATCACAAACAGTGGCTTAATAGAAACAAAATAAAATAACGGTAAAAATTACAAGATTGTTTGTGAACTATATAAAGATTTTACTTATGCGGAGACGTATGTAAACATATACAAAATTGATGTAACCAAAAATCAACTGTAAACAAACACAAAACATATAAAAACCACATAAAAGCAAGAATCAATTTTTTTTTTTTTTGATTTTTGTTTTACTACTTTTTTATCCTATTTTCTTTTACTTGTGACATATTTCGTTTTATTAGTCAATAATTTGATTCGAAAGAAAATATTTTGTTTATATTTTTAATTTTTCCTTTTTATATTCGATTCATCTATAAATATATTCTGCATGATTCTCGGTCAATTATTGCAGTGCTCCAATCTCTATGAGCACTTGCTGCAATCACAACAAAACTGTGCACAATTATTCGCTGAATTCCCCTATATTGCCTTTGATCGACACTATTTATACATTGTATACATTGTAACGACCATGTCAACGGCATTCCTAACCGCTATTGCGGTCATACTTTGCATACTATTTCGTATCTTGAATGTAAATAGTCAGCCGCTGAAACCTAGCGTATGGTGTTTGGATCAACAATTTTTGGATACTCTCTACAAAATTGCGCCAGTATTAAAAGAGCCGTAAGTACATTGTAAGAAAATACAAAAATTGTGAAAAAAACGTTGAAAAATATAGGCACAACTTGAATAGCGACGGTCGCTAAATAATGATAACATTTTTTATTATTTTTATTGAAAACTGACTCACTGAGTATGTGCGGGCATTAGTTCGTTACTTTTGCTTCACAAGCAATTAACAATTTTATGGTCACGAAAGAACTTTCAAACTTTATAGACTTCAGATAACGCTTTCGCAACATTCCCCAAGGTTTACTCATATTATTCTGGAAGGTTAGAATCGGACTAAAATTATGTGCCTATCCGAGTTCCTCAGTTGTCAGCGACAGCAAACCTTGGGTCACATAACTTACTATCTTTGCACATTTTCAGGTTGATTCCCATCAACTGAAAAAATCTTCGAAGACGACCTACTTCGCAGAATAACTTACAGTCTCAATGACGTGTTCGTAAGTGGGATCATTGGGATCCGCAAGAGTAGCCGAGAAGAATCGCGACTAACAAGTCTTGTTCGAGGGTCCGAATCTCAGTGCGGTGGAGCTTGCTTTTGATGACTTGATGGTGATCTTTGTTGCTTGCTTCTAGCGTAGCTACAACGAATGCTCAATCGATAAAGGCACAGCACATTCCGGTTGGTCACACACCCATTAGGCTGCCGCCTCCGTATCTATTGCCTTATTTCTTTCTCACCGTCCGCGTGTTGCACAAATAGCAAACATCGACTGAGTGACTGGTTATATTAGAAAAAAGAAAACAAAAATGTGACGAAAAGGGCAATTTTTTTTATTAGCCCTGCACCCCGGTTAAAAAACTACAAAAAAGTCGGTTGATATAGATATCTTTTTCTACACGGATAGGAGTATAAGATAATAGTTTTACTTCGGCTTTTGATTACAGGATAAAGTATTACTGACTAACACAAGCGTGCGACTTGGCTTAACCATAAAGAAAGACATGATTTAAGCATTTGTAAAGAGTCTTAGTCATCTGAAACCTATAAGGTTCAGAAAAAAGTTAACGATTTTCATACGTTTGCGGTTTGTAACTCACGAATATCGCGTTCAAAAAGTAAAACCAATTTAAGTTTTTTTATATCTATTTCTTTCGTCGCCTCTAAAGTAATCCTCAAGCTCGAACCGTATTCCTTGTTAGTAGTTTGGCCGGGTAGAAGGACACAATACCGCGATAATCGAGAAAACTGTTAAAATCACTTTTGCTCGCGATCTTCGCTCGATCGATCGGTCGTTTCCGGGGCGTGTGTGTAGGTCCTAGTCCTCCTCTACCTTCTCACACACGTTGTAAAGTTAGAAGTAAAATATTTCCGATATGCGATACGTCGGCGCAATTTCACTTGAATAATGGTCTTCTTCTTTATTATCATAACTTATATGAAGACTCCTTTTGGGAAGCTTGATAGAAGAGGTTTTGCATTTTTAGAAGAGTCACTCCAGAGTTTCCAAGAATGCAATCTTTTCCCCTGTTCTGGGTTTATATGATGCTATTGCGTTCAAAGTATATATCGGGAGCTTTCAATTCTCCTAATTTATACGAAAAGCAGAGCAAAGCTGGTTGAAGCGATTTTAAAATGGCACGTAACCGATAAATTCCGGTCAACAGCAAAAATTCTCTACATATCCATAATGTTTCCACTCCGTTTCCCTCCGTTTATAGCTTACTGGCTTGGAAATTTTGTAGAGTGTGGAAAGTCGCAGAATTTTCCTCCAGACCGTCTTCGGTATTTAGGACGACCGTAACGTATTTGGTACTAGAAGACGTATCGAATTTGGTACTAGAAGACGTGAAGTCTTGAAGAATTTGTCAAAACCGAGAACTTGAAAAACAATTAGGATTAATGCGATGACGTAACTTCATAAACGAATGTTGAAATAAGCCGCTCCGAAGAGAAGACCTTTTATCTGACATTTAGAAAATATTTTATTCGTTAAATTCGCAAAATGGATAAAATCCGACTCTTTTTCTATTGATTAGTCATAGCTAAGCAAGATAACGATGATAACACTAATGCGTGCACAACCAAAAATACAAATGCTCTTCTATTTGTTTTTTAATGTTTAAAAAAGTTTTTTTTCATTAATCATCTTTACCTTGAAGAAGCAACGAGAAATCAAAGATAGAAAATTACGAGCAAAAAAACAAAACAACTGTAAAAACTTTACACTTTTTTTATTATATATTGTCGGCTATGATTATCAGCAAAAAACAAACAACACACAATCTTTAATTTCCTATCATTGTTAGAGAAAAAATGTTTAGACGTGTTTAAGGGCTTAACTCGTCAATTCGTCATTCTTAAATTTTGTAGAAGAAGAACAAGAGCTAAAACTAGAAAAAAATAAAGCTACCTTCGCCCTTGAACAGAGTTAATTGTTAAGTTTTGATAAGCAACAAAGAAGTTTACCGTTCGATAAGCGGCTCATGTTTACCACTTGCGAAGTCAATTACATGAAGCTATTACCAGCTTTTTGCAAATTACACGTAGATGTGAAATTATTTACTCCTTAGTGGACCGTTGACATCATCGCCTTTGAAAGAGTAGTTGTGGGACAATATTGTGCAAATGTACGCAACACTCAGAGGGACTTGAGATAGACGCATCTTTTATTATACCGATCGTTTCAGAATCAAATTTGCTAGACTGAATTGTTGTCCGTCTGTCCATCTTATTTTTTTTGTTCACACCGGAAATGCGGTACACCCACATGTTTTAGTTCCAAGACGTACGGTATTGAAAATGTCTCGAATCTGTTCACTATTTCGACCATTTCCCCTATAAAGCCTTATTTTAAAAAGTCGCTGGTGAAGGGCATTTAACGGTGGGCCATAGTGTTTTTGGCTGTGGTGTTTTTGCTCGTTTTATGTTTACTCGTCTTGATAACGTGAGGATTCTTATTGCAATTTAGCTTCTTCTTCAATATAAATAATAACAAGACATAGGAGAAAGGGACACGGATTACTTTTGTGTATAAAACAATATGAAATTTTATATCGTATTGGGTTGAAAAAGCTTTTTCAGTTATTAAGAAAAAAATTTCGCCAAGGATGCGGGTTCACAGTAACTTTCACAAAGAACTAGGGTGATCTGAGGGCAAATTCCGATTTCATATTTACATGCCTTCTAGATTGTACACAAGCTGTACTTGTAGTTATTAAAAAATTAAATAAAATTTTATGAGAAAAAGAATTAATTTATTAAAATCTTTTTTAATATCAAAGATACTTTCTAAAGCAGACGGAGCTTTTTTAAAGTAGCCAATTTTAATGGTGTTACCTACTGATGGCCGATTGAGTTGAAAAAAATTCCTCTCTAAGATTCGGTCGGACGTATAGACGTCGAGTTTATTCGTTGCATTGATGTATGAATGAAATAAATATCGGCCGAAACGACCACATTTTGAATTTCACGAAACTTCAAGCGAAACGATTAAATTGCTGAATATTTACCGTTTAGTAGAATCTGTGACTCTCTTATCTCTTTTTGATCGAGCTAATTTTTGGGGTGTAGAGTCTGAAGGTAACTGTTTTGAAATAGACTTCTGCTTACTTTGGCGCGCAATCGAGTGGGCCTGATGGGAACTATGTTGAAAAGAGTGCAAGAATCTGAAGGAGATTAATTTGAGTAGTTTCGACATAGTCTCTTGAATACTGTGGAAGGCACCTTGACTGGGTCTAAAGGAAATTACTTTGAAAAACTCCTATTCAGTTTGCAACACGCCATGTATGTAAATTTACCTGAAACATACAAAAAGTGTTTTTTTTTTTCAACGACATTGCATGATGCGTTTATATTTTATTTTATTTAATTTTATTTTTTTTTGTTTTTTAAGAAAATTGCTTACATATTTTTTTTTTTTTTTTTTTTATATTCGAAATTATTTCAGTGCATGACAATGATAACTTTGTTGTTTTGGAAGTCTGCAACTTATTTCACAAACTAATATATCAACGAATAAACGCTGAAATAAGATTAAATTGCAAAAAAGTTATTTCGCCACATTTCGCAATGCGAAAAAGCAATAGTAGAAAAAACAAACAAACAAAAAAATTAAAATAATTGCTGAAAATAATTTTTCAAGTTTTATATATTTAACAATTTTATTATTGCTATACTCCGCAGCACTTGTGGTACGAGGACGTATTTAGTTTCATGCGGATGCAGGCAACACCCAGAAGGGCTTGATATAGACCCACCTTTTATTATGCCGATAGATTCACAGAATCACTTCCGGAATCGTTGTAAGCTTGTCTGTCCTTCTGTCCGCCTTGCAATTTTTGACTTGTTTTGATGAAATTCAGTGCAACGATGTGCTTTGACCGAAGGTTAATGCTATCGCCTTACCTTACCTTACCTTACCTTAGTTTAAAAATAATGTGAATAACCGTATATCAGTAACTGTACTAATCGAAGTGGTGTAGGGTATTTACTAGCCGACTGCTTCTCGTTGCAATGGTTTTACTTGTTTGTTGAATCTAACAATAGTTGCAATAATTTAACACTCGATTTTATGCAAACAAGTATTCCGTGCCGATTTCGAAATATATAAACACATATGTATTTACATTCATTTTTTACTAAAATTTGAAACTATTATCTATAAGAATATATTATTCCTATTATGCCTTGCTGCATATACTTTAAATTATTTAATTTATGCTTAAATGAAATTTGTTACAATTGAAATTATTGTTGTGCTCGCTTACCGCACCGTTATCGGCAATGTTCTTATTGAAAATCGAATATATTGCAAGCATGAGCGTAAGATATGCCTACTGACCTACGTACACGTCTCTTATTTAAATAATCCATCATTTACTTCATATGTAAGAAATTCATATTAAATTAGATCAATTTTCCGAATCGACCGGTTGCAAAAAATGGGTTATGTGTGGTTGTGCACAAAACTTAATACTCATACATTACTCTCTACGCCAGTTCTGTCATTTAATTATAATGCAATGTAATAAAAACCCTATGAAAATTAAAACAACGGGTTGCTAATCGAATCACTGATACCAGTTATCTACCTAAGGTGTGTATGATGTAATGTTCGATTATTTGCGCAGAGTGTGGGACTAAAGTACATTGAAAAGATTTGCGTTGTTGTAGGTGTATGGCCAAGTACGATTTTACCTTTAACGATTTTTCCAAAATTTACCAAGTGTTCATCATCGTTCCAATGTGCGTATGCTCTCTATGCGGTACTGCCAGGCCGGGGGCCGGGAATTGACAATTGCTCTAAAGCCGTTCGAAAAGACGGAGTTCTAGGAATAAAAGTAGGATAAGCACCAAAGAGCAACCAAAGGAATACATTCTACGACTATAAGCGGGTTGAGCGTCAGCAATTAAGACGATAGGCTGTGCTTTTCCTGCCGAAGTAATGAAGCTAAATATTGCATTGGTAGCAGGTTCTCGGGGTAACTTTAGAACGGCTGTAGGGCTAGAAGGGCTCCGAATGGAAGGATTTCGGCATTCACTAACAAACCTTTTTTTCACACGCTCTCTTCTACACGATTTTGAGGTTACACAGCTCACCAAAATATTTATAAAAGTTTTTGTTGTAACACGAATCCCAAAATAATTTTCTTTTTTTTTTTTAATTCTAATTTTGACAGTGACTTACAGAAGCTTATGTACACAGCAGCAATCGAAGCTGAATTTCAGCTGGTAACTGCTGATTTAATTCGCGAGGGCTTGAAAATAAACTTTTTTTACACGAATTTTTTGTCCTATCATGAATCCAAAAAAAAAAAAAAAATGTTTCTTCAAATTTTAATTTTGACAGTGCCCTACCAGAACTTGAAAGTCAAGAATTATATAAGCAACATGGGAAACAAAAAAAAAGTCCAGGTGTCATGGTTGGGGAACCGTACATGCTGCTGCTGGTACGGGCCGATGGTATCTTTCGCAGTTTTCTACCTCTAGCTCGCACATACACATACATACATGCACTTAGGTTGAAAGAAGAAAAATCAACGTTTAATGGAAAATTCTGCACAAAAAGGCTGTGCCTCTCTTTCGACTGCGATAATTGTAGTGATCAAAATTACAAAGAAATTCCGAATTTCGATTGTGTTTTCTTCATCTTTTATTTTGCGAAAAGAGTGAAAGGAGAAAACTAATTTATTGGATGTAATTTGCTTTATAATGAGGTTTTGGTCTTTACACAAACCTTTCTGGTGGCAAGAGAATTAAACGGGAAGAATTTCATTCACTTCTTGGCAAAGCCAAATAGATTCCTTTGACAAAGATCTGTAAGGTTATGTTATCCATATATATATTTTCTTATTATTTCTTAAGAAGAATTCTTTTATGAGTGAAGGTCACGATAAACGAATACACACTTGCACATATGCTTAGTCAGTGGTTTTCTATTATTTGCATAAAATAGTGGTTGTGAAATATTCATGAATGTTGCGTTGTTTTCCCCACATTTCACCTACCGGCAAGGCTGATGAGTACTTTTTTGTAGTTCTACAGAGTAATTTATTTATCAAAGGGCTTCTTTCAAATGCGAATGAATAGCTTTTGTGAAGTAGGAATTCCGAGAAGTATTTTTAATCTTCGTCATCATTTGACTGTGTAACATAAGCGACGAGAGATGATTTATAAGTGATAAGAAGTGAAAGAGACCGCAATAGCTTACCACTACCGCTAAAGTGGTTTCTTTAGTTAACAGGCGCATCAATGATTACACCACCACATCACAACACATAAAGTATTCGACTCAATTGTTAGATGAGCTTGTGCGGTTGTCAGATAAAGCTTTCTATGATGTCAGTTGCAAAGAGAAGGTGGAGTATGGAGAAGTTCTTTGCCTTGATTTCTTGGTTCTAATGATCCCCATGACTAAATCCCTGCTTTTTTTATAAAGCGTTTATTGATGAAAAATTCATTTTCCGTAACAATATAAACGTGAATGCGAAAGGACTCTTGACTCGCATGTGTTTCCTTCTTCACACAAGCAATACAGACGGACAGACAAGCTTAAATCGATTCAGAAACTGATCGTGAATCGGTTCATAAATTTTAAGATTTTCAAACCACTAGAACTTAAGCTGAACCTGATGGTTGAAAGAACTTTTGAAGTGTTCTCGTGTAGGCACCCATGCCCAAAAACCACATCATTGCTTTATGACGCCTAAGATAAATTTCGTGTCATTTCGTTTATTAGATAAACTCAATTACACTTCAGCCGACCATAAAGCTTGTAATGAACAATAGCTTCGATCTTATTGCCAACGATGCAAGATTTATAACTTAATTAGATTAGATTCGGATTAGTGGATCATGAGTAGTAAATACATTGTAGACTAACAAAAAGAAGGCAAAATTTATGATTAAGTGAACGAAGAGAAAACATCCCTATAAGTGATTGCGAACAGTCGAAGTTGCAAACTGCAAACGAGTTATTAAGCGGATATTGAACCGAGTTAAGGAGATCAAAACATTATCAACATCCATAACTAGAAAGCAAGACAACAGGCGTGTAGTGCAGCGTTGGTCTAGCTAAAGCTGTGTAAGTTCTTGACAACGTAGGGCGTCGTTAAATTCCTTTGACCATCTTCTTATAAAGACAAGAAGAGATAGATATCAGGCATTATTAACTGAAAATCCAACCTGAGTTTCGAAGAGGGTCGAAACATTAACTACCTCTTTGTAACTTGCCATGTTTTCGAGGATTCGGTTATCGATACGGTAATCAGTGGACAACATGTTAATCCAGCGATAATAAATAGAATTACTCGGGGATTTGTAAGCTCATGTTATAACAAAAAGTTCAAGTTTTAACAAAGTTCAATTTACTTTGAGTCTACAGATTAATATCTCTGTCAATTTGCTCAGTAAATTCTTTATTATCCGCAAATGGACGCAACTAATTCATATTAAAGAGACATTTTTCTTCTCGTGCTTTTATTAAAAATTTATTACTTTGTTCTATACGTCTGCAACCGATTCCATTAGTTTTGTTTTTCTTAAATAAAAGTACTTAGTTAAAAATTGTTAGCTTGCGTGACCTACTCTCACTATTATCAACCGTATTATTCTTTCTCAACGATTGTCTCGTTTCCACTTTAAGCATTAAGTTAATTTTTATAATGTTTGCGTATTGAGAAGGTTTTGACTTTTCTTTTTATTTAACTTGTTGGATGGACTTATATATGCCTGTGTGCATATACATATCCATACATAATTCTACATATATATATATATATATACAGTTGATATCAATAGCAAGCAATTTAAAGAAAGACATGTAAAAATATTATAGTCGGGCAAAGTCGACCGTTAAATACGCTACACTGCTGTGCTTACTTAACGTCTTCATTTGCTTGCTCCATAAAGTACTTAAATATTTTGCTTCCATGTAAAGGCACTCCTTTCTTGGGAGCCTGTATGGAAAGTGCACGGACCAACTGGGCCAAATTTAGCAAAATTCTTTAAAAATTCTATTATTTTCCTTATAAATACTACCCCATAAGAGTTCCCACTTTATATGGGGTGGGGTTCGAAAAATGTGTGTCGAAATTTTATATACTTAATTTTTCTGTCTAATTTTTATTATGAATAAATTTTTATTAAAAAATTTTAAAATCTTCTCTATCATCTAAAGGCTTACGTTTGGTAGAAATGTTTTTATGAGGAAAGGAGGCCCATCTAATGTAAATTTTTCAGATCAATTTGATATGTTAGCACACTATTATTCAGTCATCTTTAGCGAAAAATTTGGAAAATTACTGTTTTGGTTTGTACATCTGTTTTTCATATATAATGGTTTCAAAACTAATCGGGTCTTATCCATTTTCAAAGGGATTCGCCCTTCTATATATCTCAAAAGTTGCCGCCTGCGTGTTAAACACAAAAATAAATAAACCTACAATGGACGGACGGATGGACAGAATGAGTACGCATTTAATGAAAGGTCTTTTGTCTTTTATAAGTCCTCCTTGGTGTTACAAACATCCGCACAAGCTTAATATACTTTCTATCCATGCCAAGTGATGTAGAGTGTTATGATCCTGAATTGACTCTGAAGTCCTTCCGGGTACTATATACTTAATAATCGTACGCACAAACTTAATCTAGCCCTTACCACAATTTGTGTAGGGTACAAAAACTTTCTTGTTAGCCTTGTTGTTTTTTAGCCAGCATTCATTAATCATGTATTATATTAAGGTTGGAATTTTTCCAAGAATTTTTTTAAACAATTTCTCAACAATGTTCAGTTTTGAAATATTGATTTTTAATAAATATTTAATATGAATTGAAATTTAATTTTCCACTACATTTAACTTATTATTTAATGCCAATATCATTATAGTTATGTTCCTACGCGTTTATGGGGCTTCAGTGGCCATATGCAGACCGTATTACATAGTATAATAGGCCGCGTTAAATGTCCTTGGCCATTAGGCGAACGCGTTTATCTATCATTGGAAGACGGCTCAACATTAACCTATGACCTGTATCAACCCATTAGGGAATTTGAAGGTAACAAGACGATTGTTTAATATGCAGTCTTACGCCTTTTGTTCTTTTTAATTCATTTTCCTTTGTTCTCTCCCCATTTTAGATGACATCACTCTTGCCATATGTCCTGGCATTGGCAACAGTTCGGAAAGCGTTTACATACGCACATTTGTTCATTATGCTCAATGTCATGGCTATCGATGTGCGGTTTTAAATCACATTGGAGCTCTTGGAAGTGTACAAGTGACAGCAACAAGAATATTTACATATGGTATGTTGGTGTAGATACTCTCGAAGTTTACACTTGTGGATTATCGTGCATGTTATAATATAGGTCACACCGAGGATTTCGCCGATATGATTGATAATTTGCACAGAAAATATCCAGGCACTAGTATCATAACCGTAGGTTTCAGCTTGGGAGGAAACTTGATTACAAAGTATTTAGGTGAAACACAAGCCAGAAAACCCGAGAGTGTTATTGGTGGTATCTCTATATGCCAGGGCTACAATGCCGTTGAGTAAGATCAATTTAGTTTTTCTCTATAGAAGACAAATAGTTTACTTATTTTTATTGCTTCCCTTCTATTTGCAGAGGTACTAAATGTCTTTTGAATTGGCAGAACTTTCGTCGCTTGTATTTGTACATTATGACGGAGAACATGAAGAGTATTATTTTAAAACATCGCCAAGTCTTATTATCAGATGAATCGATACAACGTCATAATTTAAATGAACGTGAGATAATTGCAGCCGCTACACTGCCGGAACTGGACGAGGCTTATACAAGACGTGTTCATAATTTCTCTACAACTCAGGAATTATACCGATGGAGTTCATCGGAGAACTATTTTGACAATATTGATAAACCCATCATATTCATAAATGCGAAAGATGATCCATTAATTCCAGAATTTCTATTAGGAGCAGTTAAGAATTTTGTAGGTAAGTTGATTGAATTTATTTTAAAGAAACCTCTGCTGTGAGAAACTCTTTAAATAATCGCAAAATCGCAAATTTTTTTAAATCAAAAACAAACGTTTCCACTAGTAGATTAATTTTAACAAATTAAAAAAAAACTAACAAAAAAAAAAAAAAATATAAACCAAATATTTAAGGAAAAAAATGAAGTTAAAATATGAAATTAAAAAATCAAGCTAAAAAATTTTAAAAATTAAAATTAAATTTAAAAAACAATGCAATTAAATAATGAAAAGAAAAATTGTGAATGTGATTTTTTTTTTGTCTTATATAAATTTCAAAATATATAACACACGCCAAAAGGCAAAATCTGCTTTTAAGCGAATGTTGTGCTTAATTTGCTTTAAAAAAAAAATCGGCTTTTCTTCGCAGTCGGTAGGATTCGAACCTGCGTTGTTGAAAATCTATTGACGTATTGTAATCTATTGACTGATTAAAATAGGAGAAAATATGAAAGAGTCAATGGCGATGGTTTTTTTTTTATTCGTTATAAACTGCGAAATGACCATTTATAACACGGTGATTGCTACCCGAATTCTCAAGAAAAGTTGTTGAGGCCAGGCGCGTGTTTTTATTTTGCTAAAAGTTACCGTAGCAAAAGGTTATTATGTTTAGAAAGAAATTCAGAGTAATTTCGGAGAACTATGCCTGGTTTTTGCTGTCAACGTGTTAACGAGTCTGTCGCAAATAAGTTGGGCAGCGGACTAGCTTATTTTTATGCAAAGTTTTAAAAAAAAATTCGTTTTTACTTCGCAGTCGGTAGGATTCGAACCTACGCTCCCAGAGGGAATCTGATTTCTAGTCAGACGCCTTAACCGCTCGGCCACGACTGCACGTTAGCTGATACGATCTATTTAAAGACTTAATTTTGCAATTGTTTATGATTTGTACGTATTGCTTTCTCTAGGTTGTTGGCTAGTGAAAAATGGAATGCACTTTGTCTTCCACTTCTATTTTAAGCATTGTGTAAAAGATGAAATCAAGCCGTTTCTTCATTTGTTTTCCTTTTTCTTTTTTTTTTTTTTTGAATAGTATCACACCAGCAAGCTTGTTACATTGAAGTTGCTCATGGCGGTCATTTGGGTTTCTACGAAGGCGGTTTCATCTATCCAAATCCAGTCACTTGGCTTGATCGCACTTTAATAGCAATGATTGGAGCTCTTTTTATTGTGCATACAACACCAAATAAACATAAATCCGGCATCCCAGCTCAACGCTAAATTATTTGTTGTTTTTTTTTTTACTGTGATGAGAGACAACTTAGAATTTTTCTAAAAATTTTGTACAATAAAAAAGCAAAAGCAAAAAGAAAAACAACATATAGTTACGCCAGAGACCTTTACAAACAATTGACTAATACCAAATTTTGCATGTATTATAACTTTTGTTAGTCAACCATTGGCAAAATTTTAATAAAAATGTATTTAATCTGGCTTTTATTGGTATTCTCATTGTATTCTTCCTTTCATTTTGTCGAAAATCATTGCTTTCACAATTTCATTAGTTGTTTAATATAAAATAAATAAAATAAAAATATGAGATCAATCCAAACGTTACAAACATTCAATACGTCATCAAGCAGACGAATATGTATTTGAAATTGCACAACAATTTGCATTTTTTTCTCTCAGTTTTCTTCTTTTTTTTTTTGTATTTACATTTCAAAAACCAAAGTAATGAAGAAACGCCACAATATTTCGACAAATAGTACTTATACTAAATATACGGCAATAGTTACGTGATAAGTATTAGTTACAATTGTTAGCAAATGCATTAGCGCTTACCTCTACCTTTTCCCCCATGTATCCCTTTAATTCAAATTTTTGACTCACACATGCAGTCTTAGTAAAGCCTTTATTTACAGTATCGTTTTCAATGGTATTCACTTTTTTTATTTTATAAAAATCTCTACAAATGCAGTCCAATCAGTTATATATATATATACATATATACATAGTAAGTTTCACATTCTTATAGATGACTTGTACAAGGTATTTAATGGCCTTATATATATTTAAAATTAAAATCGGAAGTGAAAATAAAGTTCAATGATATATAAAAATATAACAATTTTTTTATGTAATTATTGTAATCTTTTTGTATTCTATAAATTTTTGATATATAAAATTTTATTTTACATGAATATTTTGTACTGGAAATAGATAAATATTAAAATAATAACAAAAAAAAAACAAAAAAAGATCCATGTAAATGCTTTATACAGCATAAAATATAATAAAGAAAATGCAATTTTTTTTTAAAACATTTTTTATCCATTATTTAGTTTAGTAATACTAAAGCATTTAATGTCTTTTGCAAACTTTCTCTTCTATTTTATTATTAATTTTTTTTTTTAATTTATTAATAGATGATTAAATCAAATTTTGAGTCTTTGAAATTGATGATGTTATCATTTAATATAAATTTTAAGATCTTTTTTTTTTTTTGCAATTTTGAGACATATATATATATACCTATGTACACTTGTAAAATAAGATAGTAAATATTTTCGGTTTAGGCCGAATATTTCCAATACTCACCACTTGTTTGCTTTCCCCATTTCGAAAAACTAAAATAAAAGACAAAAGCTATACTTCATGGAAAAAAGTGCATTGTAAATGAAGCGCATTATCGAACCAAAAACCACTTATTTCGTGTGGATGTGTTTCGTAGCACATAAAAACTTTTCGTGAAAAAAGTAACAAAAAATTAAAAAGTAGAAATTAAGCGTGGTCACGAATCCGCCTATTCAATGTAATATGTCCGAAGGACAACACATAAAATGTGCTCATCGTAATCTATAGAACTAAGAATGTGATCATTAATTATGTGAGATTATTATGTAAAGAATCATCTACACGACTTTTGTCTGCATAGGTAACCCTATAGTATAACACGGTAGGCTGCAAGACTGTTCTACCCTAACGCGAAAAAAATGGCGCCAATTTTCTTATAATACGGTATTTGTACAACACGATAAGGGGATTGTTGTTTGGAACTATTTAGATAATTAATTTGCAAGCGCAAGCAAAGAAAGCAAGTGCGCACATGCCCGACAAGCGATTGCAGAAAGTGAATACAATATTTTTCAACCAAGTAAAAGTTCTTGTTGTTGTCTTGCCGAGCATTGATGATAAACGAAATTATTGAACGAAGTTTACCGTGTTTTCCGGATTATAAGACGCACTTGTTTACATAGAAAATTGGATTCAAGTTACGGTCCGAAGGTAACGTTAAAATATTTTTGAAAGTAGTACGAATGGTGACATTAACGAAACGAGTGATAGTAGCGAGAGTGAAGACGAACTGAATATTGCTACTACGAGTTATGTAAGCACTAAATAAAAATTTTGATCCGAAAGTGACATTAATGTATACTTTTCTAAAAACCATCTCATAAATTTGAAGTCCGTCTTATAGTCCGAAAATGCGTCGATACACAAAATGAAATTAAACAGTTGTGTATTCTTGTTTTGTGTCATAATAAAAATGGAGCAACTTGTATGGAAACTAAAAACAAAGTTTCTTATACGGAATGTCTAGTCTCATGTAGCACGGTTTCGCACAAGGACTTTGCGGGAACGTAGCCACCTTGTAGGAGGGTTATCTTTAAGGTTATAAGGACGGCCTTATGGATCGGTTAGATCTTTTTTTTTTTATCAACATGACGACAAGAAAACATAAGAATTTCGACGCACCGAGTGTGACACACAGAAGCAAATCCATTCCCGTTTTTATGAATAAAATCGAAAATATAAGGAATCTAAATAAAGAGTCGTATCCTTTTATACCCTACAATGAATATTCGTAGAAAAGCTTTTGACAAATTTAATACAACCTTTGCGGTAGACCTATTCGGACTGAGTGTTTCTTTTTTATGCCTTAGGCAATATCAGGTAAATAAGAAAGCGATTTAGGTTATTTTGGGTAAAATTTGGGTAATAATTTATGCCAGATTGCGACTTAATTTCTTGCTTGCGTTAGTTTAAATTTCATTAAAGAAAGTGACGAAATTTTCCCCTTTTTACAGTTTGATTCCCTGTTTTAGTTCTCGTATGCGGGTTAAAGGGATTTTAAAAGCTTTGATCTGATAGAAATTAAATAAATTCTTTCGTGGTGGTGGGTAAGAGGGCATATAAAAGTTATATATATATATATAGATAAATATTTTATTACCTTGCCTGTAAATGAAAAATAAAAGAAGAAAGAGAATCGCTAAAATTAGAAAATAAAACGACCTCACAAATATTTAATAAAATTTCAGTAAAGAAAAAGAAAAAAAGAACAAGAAAATTTATAATAATTGTTTGATTTTTAGGTCATCGAATATGTTCACGCCTCTATTTTTTAAAGCCACTTACTTATCAAAACAAGCCATTTACTTATAGAGACATTTCGGTTTCGAGTATACAAATATATAAATAGGAGCACAAGGCTTTCTCAGCGTTTCCACTCACAGGTCTTGGAATTGATTGCACATCGTACCACACCATTACCGCGACTGGTCGTTCCTTAACCACACTGTTGTCCAATGATAATTTTTGAAAACTTAAGAATGTCGTTACGTGCTGAATAGTTGTAAATCTCCTTTGGCCATAGACTCCGAAGTGCAACATTGAATAGTTAAGGGGAGATTACGCGAAAAGTGGGTTTATTTAATTGTAACTTATGATCATTCCTTATTTGAAATTTTCTGCTTGCAGAAAACAATTTTTCCTCAATCTTTAAATCCACGATTTTTTGCTTTGAATTTGAAAAAATCGTTTCTCATCAGAACGTAGTCTTACGTTACGTAAAATATAATTTTAAAAATCTGCCTTTCTAGGTTACTGGGTCTTCCTCTTTTGTTTCCATCACACTTTGTATAAGGGCCTAATGTCTCTACAAGTTCCGATCTATCACCTTATGCAAGGTTTGGTTTGTTTTTTATACAGTACCCATGAATTGATCACTGCCTTGTCAATTGTGTGATCAAATAATGTAATTCATCACTTGCTACCTTTGATTCTGATCCTATATCTCTCCCGAAAGGTGCCATAAGCATATCCAGAGAGTGAACACAAAGGAAACAATTTCAAGCCTATTCATGGGCTGTTCAACAGGCTCGCGCTGTGGTATCCAACATTTGGACGTTGGTGCCTGCACATAAATACGATGATATGTTTATTTGGCTTCCCCTTTCTTCAGAATTCGGTTTCCTAGAAAGGTGAAAAGTTTTCATGAAAACTCAAATAATGAAATACAAGATTTTCGTAACATTACTAATGTGACAAACGGATAACGTAGACATTTGGTCACAGAATTCCTCAAAAACCTGGCATGTATCCAAAAAAATTTTCAAACGAAAACGAATATATTCGAATCCCCCACGAAATGCATCAATTAACAAACAGTAATACTTCTAGCTTTTGTCCGTAGAACTTTGAATTTTAGGATCCCATCGAATGCGATTATTTAAGTGACTAGAGCAGAAATATTTGCTTATCATTCACTACGCTCGCTTTACAGATTTTCTCTTCTGAACAGCTGAAAGTAGCGAGTGGCATATCCGTTCACATTGGCTTTCGTTTTATCATGTTTTTAGGAAATTTTTAAACGCACGTATGGCAACATCTTGTTTTAGTTGGGCGCTCAACCAGAAAGCATTGCCGTTGTAGTGTAGAAAAGTTGAACAAGAAGAAGCAAGTCAACAAAAGAATGTAATTCTTGGTTGACATCCAAGCTTATTCTGTAAATAACATCACGAACGTGCCGCTTTCTGTTAAATGGCAGCACTAACGTGCCGCTTTCTGTTAAATGGCAGCACCAACGTCTTGCATTCTGTTAAATGGCAGAATTCTGTTTAAAAAGAGCCAACCCATAGAATTAGTAGAAAAAAACCGTTATTTTGAAAGTTTTCGGGTTTATTCTTTTTTCTCTTTCCTTTTAAAAACATTAAAGCAGTGAATTATTACAAAAGT
>KK502536.1:534869-550805 GCA_000688735.1 Glossina austeni | reverse complement strand
TTTGGTGTCCTTCGTTACGTGTAACACGTCGATGGTCAGAAAGGAATGGGGAAGGAGAGATCCCCCTTCCAACATAACAGCAATAGGAGACTTTAGTTGAAGATAATGAGTTTTTGCTAAACAGCTTAGTTGTGTTCGCTGTTTCTCTTCGGCTATTGAAGAAATCATGATAACGACCCTGAAACTTGCTCCAAAAAAAGGCATTCAAATTCAAATTCATTGAAACGCAAAGGCAGGTCAAATACGCAAATCAATTAACTGCGGATTAAAGATTTTCCCCCTAAATAGACTAACGTAACGTAGGGTGGTTAATATGTCCCCGGGTGCCAAGTGAAACTGACGAAGTGCTTTTGAATTCCTATGCACTTAATGCGCTTTGCGTGCCAGATCACTCAATAAGTTCGTAGGATCACGAGCCATGTTTTTTGAAATTTCGTGAATCAAACGCACTAACAACGCTATCTATTATTCATTATCGGTTTTTTGGTTCTTTTCAAGCTAGTCGATGATTATTATGCCAAGCGAATCTCAAACTACGGGCGCCATAACGTTCTTAGGCGACTTTTGAGTTACTGGTGGCTTTGAAGGGCTTTCACGGGTTGCTGTCTGCTCGGCTAACTACCGATTTGGCTCTGGAATATAGTGATGAATTCACGTGTCACCCTGCCTAGCATATCCCATGAATATATGGCTTTTATTTCACCCTCACAGCTTCGTTAAGTTGTTGCTTTTGTTGAAAATATTCACGCAAAATAGTAAATACAGGGCCTGGACCTTCACTTTTCCGTCTTCCAAACCGATTTTGTGCACATTTGTTTTGTTTTCTGAAACACTTGGCGAATTCGGACGACCAGAGCGTTTCGGTTTGACGCCGAAGCACTTCTCTACCATTTGTCTCGATGAAGCCGGGTTCAAATAAGACTTTTCAGGCCAATGCTTTGCTTGAAGGGTATTTTTTTTTTTTCATTAAAAGGCGATGGCCAGGTTTTGCCATTGTTTTGGAAATTGGAAAAGTAGGTTCACTAGAACTGGTTCGAATTCATGAAATTTTGACATAATTTCCTTGAAGAGGAGTGTTATCCAAAACCCGCATGTACTTGCCAGTACTGTGAATATTTGCATGTCATCCTACGAACTTATTGAATGACGTCTTATATTAGTTTGAGGGCAAAGTGCTGTAGTTTGAAGATTTGAAATTAAAGATGTTTGATGGGCTCAGCAGCCCATCAAACCATAGCATGGCGAGTTGCTTTGCAATTGCAAAGTAGTTAGATGTGGGTTACTGTCCAACTGTTGCTGTCTTCTTTGCGGTTGCGGAATTTTCGAGACAAAATTTAATAAACCCTTTTTGATAGATCCAAGGGTTTAGTACTTGACTTTCCAAGTTTTTGTTGGTAATCGATGGTTTGGCCTTTTTCTGGAATTCTTATCAAATGCAGCGGCTTAAATGCACTTTATCGACTGCGCTTTATTCGCTTTCTACTTTGACGACGGCAGTGGAAACTAGCCCCCAAAGGGTAGTCCAAATAATAAGATCTCGCATCAGGCATTGCGCCTGCTTGTCTTGACGGGACAAGTAGAATTACTTGCAGGTTTTAAAATAATGGAGAACTTTCCCGCCAATCTATTATATGACTTTTACTGTGTAACTAGCTACGCAGGGCTGCCTTCACTATTTCAGGAGTAATGTTTGAAAGAAATGAAGTCCGATTGCTTGTCTTAATGAAATACGTTTTTCGTTTGAAATGCATTTGCATTTTATTCGCGATTCTTCCTCAATTCCCGATAAGCTAACGATTCAGTTCAAACCGATTATGAATTCTATACAAGAGAACAATTTGTTCAAATGACTTCGAGACCGGTTTCATAACAAAAAATCAAAAAAAGAAAAAAAGCAAATAAATGGAAAACATTTATGATTTATCTGACGCAAATGCCAAGAAAAACTCTTTATTTCACGTTGCTGTGCATTTGCGTTTCTTTTCTTTTTCGGTTTGATGCTAGCTTGGAAACCTACGCAAATGTTGCTTTGCTTTGCGGACATGGATACCGTGTTACGTGATGGTTGTATGCGTGTTTGCACTTTCGTTTACAATCCAGTCTGTGCCAGCGATGGTAAAAATTTCGAGATTTTTGGCAACCAATGTGTGTTTGGCATCGAAAACTGCTTAGCCAGCGACAGTAAGTGATATTTACATACGTACACTTGAAGCGTTTCTATGTACACCTACAGAATGAATGTTTTTACTCTTTCCATTTTTCTAAAATTATTCAATTTAATATCTTATTAATTGTTAAATACATTATTTTTCTTCTTGCGTCCTTTTCTAGAATGGCTCACTGTACCCGGCGAGATGTGTGGCCTTTAAGATACTTGTCATGTTAATATAAAACGATTGTATTCTCATTTTTTACACGGTATATAATAAAATTAAAATAAAATAAGAAAAAATTGCATTTTGTATGACTTGGACGAAGCGCTCGGTTTCCTTGTCTCTCAAAAAGCATAGAACAGCAACTTTAAGCTATGGACGAGACAAGAAAAAATACTTGAAAATTATCTCAAATAATTAAAGAAATCTATGGATAGGCATTAGCGATCTATCGAATCTATTAACCGATTTTTTAACTCATTTTCAAAGTTAAGTTGCGGTCACAATGCAAAAGGAGGCCTTGAGAATAAGCGTATTTTTCTAAAGTATCGTCAGACGGACAGGTATACATATATGACTTATTCCTTATACATCTACTTGGGGAATTCATTATTGACTATGATTTGGGGAAATTTTCAATAAACAAAAGTCGGTTTGGCTGAACAGTTTCCGACCTCATCAAGAAGGTAGCAACGCTTGTCCATAAATTCTGATTGTGTCTGCGTCGACAAGTACTGAATAAAATTTTAGTCCTTTTAATAATAAAAATGACTTATAACTACGTGAAGGACTGGATCAAGATTAATGCTTGAGAAAGGTGAACGCACATTGGGTGCAGGCTTTCTTCTTTATGGAGAAAATAATTCATGTCATCGGTCAATGTTTATAATGGTGCAGGTGCATAAATTGACCTTCCAATTGTTGTAGCAACCACCGTATCCTCCAGATCTGCCTACCAGCGACTACTGTTTGTCCGCGAATCCTGAAAGGATGCTTCGGAAAAAAGGAAAAAGGGGAAAAGAAGGAAAGAAAAGCCTTTGTGGAAAGTCAAGTAACAAGAAAAAATATTATAGTCGAGCAAGGCTGACCGTTAATTACCGTACACCGCTTCGTCTAATGTAATTATTCTTTCATTTTCGTTATACTTTCTTTTCACGTAAAGCCATACCTTTCTTTACAGACTTTTGGGGGTCATCACCCAATTGACGCAAACGTAATTTTCTTGTTAAGCACTTCAATATTCTTCACATATTTTCGACTACAAATAAAAGTATCTCGTCGTGTAAATGCTTACCTTGGCTCTCTCCGTTGCTTACTCTGTCTCTATGGGATGCGTTTCAAAAAATTGATCCATGTTGTTCCATTTTGGTATAATTAAGTTTTAGGTGAAGTGACTGTTTTGAAATAATTTTCATAATAAAATCTAAATAATTACGTCTTTTTGTATTATAAGAGATCATTTTTTATTAGAATCCAAAAGTTTGATAGAGTTACGTGTTTACCAAATTACTGCCACTGTCCGATTTTTATCACAACACATTAAAAATGTTGTCATGTAGAGTTGTATTTTTCATGCGAACCCTTACATAGGATGAGGTCGAAAAAATAAACCTATGTGACTCAAATCTGTGCAGTCAACTTCAATGCCTGACTGCCATTATAGATAAATTTTTCCAAAGGCACGTTAAAAACGAGAGATTTTTGCCATGTGACGTAGAATGATTGCATAAGAGAGGGAATGCTGATATACTATTGCTTAGCTATTTTTGTGGAGAAATTTTGAAAATTGCAATGACTTTTGTAAAATAAGTAGTCCGATCCAATCCATTTTCAATAGGGTTCGCTCTTGAAAAAAAACTCGTCCCGCTTCGTTAAAATATCTCAAAAATTACGACCTGTGGATTGAACATAAAAATTAATTGATGTATTTCAGATAGACAGACGGACAGACAAGTATAAATAGATGCAGAAAATCGTTCCGAATCGTTCGGTATAATGAAGAAGGTGAGTCTGCCTGTGGTTCCGCACACACTTAATGTACATAAGGCATAAAAAGGCATCGAAATGTTGCAGGAGACTGTGTGGAGGAACAAAAATAAGTTGAAGGGCAAAATTTGTTAAGTCGGAGACTTTTCAGTCAAGCCACGCATATAGCGTCTCTCGTTTGTAAATGCTTGGTCTCATCTTTCATAAAAAACAAAGCGAAATGTGGTTTATTTTTTTTTAAAGTCACATTTTATTAAATTATATCAAAATTCTGTTTTGTTTACAAAGTTATAATATTTAGTGTATTTTGCTTTCAGCATTTTTTTTTTTTAACTATAACACAATTATTAATTGTTTTTTTTAAGGAAATAAATTACATTCAAATCTCCACTTATTTTTCTTAGTAGTTTTACAACGTATTCCTTATCCTACACTTTATTTTAATTGTATTCTGGATATATATTTTGTCTTTATTTCATACTAAACTTCCTGTTAGTTTACTAAACTTCCCGTTAGTGTTTCTATGGCAATAAAACGAAGAAAAGGACTGGGAATAATTACTAACTAAAAACCTTTTTGTTGAATATTTTCCTAGTCTTCAATGATGATGTCTTTGCCTAATTTGCGTTATAAGTGATTTATTTACAGTAGTTGTGTCTACCTCTTGGAATTTTGTCGCTTTCTGATGAGCAATTTAGGAGATGACTGATAAGCTTTAATGTCATATGCATACATATCTCAAAAAGTACTCAGATTCAGGCATGGACTGAAGATTGACACTGCAGCGCCATACTCATGATCATCATCGTCAACTTAACAACCAGAACACTGAATTGCTTGCACTGATCAGAAACGTAATTTGATCTTAGCGACCAAAAACCTCCTCTAACGTGGACATGCTTAGGTGTCTTAAGGTGTCTTAAGGAGTCAATAATTATAAACATGTAAAGGCCTTTTGAGTTTAATTGTTAGAAGTGCGTGTACGCTAAGGGCGATTTCAGTAATTTCGTCAAATCATTTCGCTTGAAATTGTATTCGTTTACATTGCATTCAAATCATGAAGCGGTTAATTTCAACCTATAAATTTTTAGTTTTATTTACACATAAACATAAGACGAATAGTGGAAATGAAGAGGAAACGAAACCAAAGGCCATTTAACGAACACAAAATTTATGCTTCAGGTTGCTTCCACAGTTTCGCTTAAACAACATATGTTGTTTGCACTGTTGCCTGCGTGTTTACGTATCCTTTTTGCTTTTTTTTGCATTGTTTCTTACGATGTACTTTCATGTTGTCTTTTGGCTGGTAAGCAAACAAATAAAACCAATTCTGCGCTATCGGCCAGAAAAACTTTGAGGTAAATCCATCCATTCAGTGAAACTGCGATTTTTTTCATAATTACCTTTGATACAACACTTGTGGCGCAAGAGCATGGTAAGTTTGTGTGTGTATATGTAGCACTTAGAAAAATCGTCTTTACTACACCGATCGATCGAAAAGCACTTGATGAATCGATTTAAACTTGCTTGTCCGTCTGTCCGTATGTCCATCTGTCCGTTTTGGTTTCTTGTGTTCAGGCCACAATATTTGAGATATTTTCATGAAATCCTATTGAAAATGAATTGGATCGGACGACATTTCCGACGCCTCTCCATACAACGCCTTATTTTAAAAAAGTCTTTATATGAAAATTTAATTCAATTTTCAAAATTTCTCGACAAAAGTCGTTAAATAGTAAT
Source organism: Glossina austeni (assembly GCA_000688735.1). Taxonomy (NCBI): domain Eukaryota; kingdom Metazoa; phylum Arthropoda; class Insecta; order Diptera; family Glossinidae; genus Glossina; species Glossina austeni. Next base: position 544,926 of record KK502536.1, on the reverse strand, counting down.
ATGTCGTCACATTAAATTGGCGCGAAACATTTGGACTGCATGGGCCGATGTTTTGAAACCCATCTGATTTGAACCGTTTCTACGAAAAGCAAACTTTTATATGGCAAAAAAGCTTACTTTTTCGTGGCTCGTAATGAAAATTGGTCTATAAGAGTGATTTGACATAAAAATCAAATGTATCAACTTTGGACCATATAGGTCAATTTTTCATTGCGTTTGAATATTGGGCGAAAAATCGAAATTTCTTTGCTTTCGAACACAAAGATATGCTCAGTTTACATTGTGGGCGGGCCCTTGATCCGATATGACTCATTTTCAATATAAACGGGTGTGCAACGACTTTCAATATTTTAATTTAATTAATTATATAAATTAATTATATAAATTTAATTAATAATATAAAAATTTAAAGCCGAAAAGTTCATTTTTATGGTCAAGAGAATGGTTAGCACAGACATTACGCCGATGGCCAGACAGACCAGTTGAAATAGATCTAAAATACATAAGCCTTACAAGTGCTCTAAGCCGTCCACCTGGGTATTCCAAGTGCTTTGATAAAGTAAATATACCCGCCATCTCTCAGTAGTGGTTGTAACAAGGAGTTAAATGGGTTATAACGGTCGCCCTGACTTACTAAAACGCTTCTATAAGGAAGACGCAGCTTCTAAATGTGGTGTCTAAGAGTTCTTGCCAGGGTGTGCAATGACGTAAATTCACATTAAACTTGGCCTTAAATGTTGTGAGATTAAAACGCCCTGCCAAGTTTAGAAAGCACTTGAACCTATCAAGGAAACCGTCCCCGTTTAAAAAACAGCATCCCTTTAAAGAAGAAGAAGAAAACGTGTGCAGCCAAATTGAAAGTGATCGCAATTCCCAATGCAGCATATTCGTGTACCGGTATCGATGGGTCATTGCTTTACCTCGATGTCGAGTAAGCTATATATTCATATCTCTATATACGTTCATCCGTTTAGTTACTTATGTACAATAAAAGTTTTATATGAACATAAACATTACAGTTTAATGAGGATCCTTAACCCAAGTCGAACCGCGTTGAACCGCGTTGCACGTGGTGCAGTTAGGATTAATTTCAATACGAGCTAAGAAGTATTTTACGTTTTTCGTAATCTAGCGTGAAAGTCTTTAGGCTATTGTGAGCTAATTCCATTTGATTTTCAAGTGAAGCTGCAGGGTATCCTCGTAAATTATTGCAACTGCGTCGACTGTGAAGGGATTCACTAAAAAGAATTTATGGAGACTGAATTGTAATCATCTTGATCTGAACATCCATTGGTCGTCCTTTAATGCAAAACAGCGAAGCACATCTTGAAAAAATTGCTAACACTTCAAGGTCATCAATTCGCTATCGTAATCAAGAATTCGGCACTTCGAGAAGCTCGACACTGTAGAGTAGATTTGAAGTCTTCTTGCTTGGACAGTTGTATTGATTCAAAAGCTAAAGCTTGCTGAATGTACACAATGATTAGAGTTTCTTGGACTTGCTTAAGACTTGTCCACGGAAATGAAAATACGTATGCGCCAGCGAAATCTTGGAGGCCATTTAGCCGATATGCTCCGTCGTGCATAATTCTAGACTGTAAAGTGAATGAATTAAAAAAAAATGTACAATTTTTATACCCTACACCGCTTGCGTAAAAGGGTATGTTAAGTTTAATCGGACCTAGAAGAACTTGAGATAGACTCACCTTTTGTTATACCGATTCCGAATTCTTTCCGGAGTCGATCTAAGCTTGTCTGTCCCTATATCCGTCTTTTTTTACTAACTTACAGTTTGCAATTTTTGATATGCTTTGATGAAATTCAATACAACGACATGTTTTGAACCAAGGACGAACGTTGTTGAAAAGGCTTCGGATCGGATCAGTTTTTCTAGCACTTCTTAAATAAAACCTCGTTTTATAATTATGTTATATGAATAACTGCAACGAAACGAAGTGGTGTGGGATCCTATCCCGTGAATGTTACTCATTTGGCATGAAGTTTGGGACACCCTATGGGAACGTGTTTTAAGAGTACGAGTATCAAGTGTTCAGCTCCGTATACTTATCTCTTCTTACTTCACAATATAACATGCACCGAGAGACTGGCATTAATAGATCGGCGGACTTGAAGACAATTAAATTACTGCAGTAATAAAACAGGAAAGTTGCATTTTACACAAACTCCGTTAATTGTTTACTGTTTTTTTCTTTTTTGTTCTCTTCTTTGCATTTAATTACAAATATTTTCCTTAAATTTTTTATCTATAATTAATTTTTTCACACTTAACTAACTGTAGACTTATTATTTACACGTAACGCGAGTTTTTTTTTTTGTTTTTTTTCAATAATTGTAAAATAATTATGAATATTGTTTATAGATAAAAAAAAAGAGGTTAATATATACGTCATATAAAAAAAGAGTAAATATATATATCATATAAAAAAAAAAAGAAAAGTAAAATGATTTTAATCCAAGGACTTAATACGCATTTAATTAACTTATTTTACATTTACATTCAAAAATATATTATTATTATAATTATTATTGAAATTTATATCACTATTAAAACAAAAGAAAACAATTTTTACATATAAACATAAAATAAATGTTGAAATACAAAAAAAACAAGAACCGAGTGTAAATTAATGAATATATGCATTCATTAAATTAAATTCATTAAATGTAACATAAATTAACATATGCGTACAAATGTATCATTTGTTTATTAATTTAAATCATACATCAATTTTTCAGCATTGTTTGGTTCTTCGCAGTCAAAGGAAGCCATCATTAAATCTGCAACGATGAGACGGATAAAAAGAAAAAATAGATTATTAAACATTTTGTTTTGCAAAATACTGCAAAATTTTATACGCGAAAAGTATTGAGCCTTTTGATGTCTAAGAAAATGCTTTCGACGAAAATGCTAAGCAAGTCATACATAGTCAAGTTATTTGGATCCACAAATCACTTAACGAAGGATATTGCGTTGAAACGATGAGTGCATGAGCTTTACTCAAGACTACATTTCTATTTGGGCGAAGATGCAGTTGTTGCACAATCCTCTATGTTATACACAAGCGTTGCTAAAAGCCATAGCCATAGGTTGCTTTAAGGCGTCTGTTTTTAAGATAATTTTCACAGATCAAGACAAGTTGCAAAAAAATTGACTTAGGATTCGGGGAAAGTCAAGCAAGAGTAATGGGTTGGTATGGATTGGTGTCATGACCGGGTTAAGGAACGATCATCAATAGTGTATTACCTCTGCTGAGCGTTCGATGGAAAATGGACGATATCTTGCACAGCAATGTGAGAGAGAGAGAGCGGAGCTTGTAAAAGGCTTGAACACAGGAATATATGAAAATATGGATCCATGAGTATATGGCTGTGTGAATAAATGTATATGTGAATGTACGTATGTATGAATATACGCGTTTATGAGTATATGTATGCATAAAGATATGAATGTGTGAGTACATGGAGGTGAAATTATATGTACGTACGAATATATTATTTATAAATATAAATATATGAATAGTTGAATGTCTGAATAACTGGGTGCGTGAATGTGGACAAATATATGAACCTCTTCCCATACAAAAAAAAAACAACAACAAACAACTTCGTAACAGTCTTTTTAATTCTTGAAGGTGTAAATACTTTTTAGATAGCCTATTATGAGAAAGTGAATAGGTTTGCCTACGAATCCATTTCAAAACCGCTACAATGAAATGCGAGTAAACGGCAGTGTGTTAATTGTTAGAAAATACCGCTGTGGTTTTACTCAAAGTTCATTATAGCTGTTGTAACATAATGGTACACGCGTGTGCGCATGCACACATACATGCAATTTTGTCTGTCTATAAACAAGGGAAATTCCTTTGTGGTGTATCCAAACCAAACCAAACAATACAATATGTGCATGCACTTATAATAGCTTTAATTGTGTTCTCTGTGAATAAAGAACTTTATATTATAGGTTATCATGCAATTTTATCCAAAGGCAATACCACGCGGAGTGATGGTGATGATGATGATCGTTTCGCTGTAGACCCTAACGACGCTTAAATTCTTAACTAACTAACCTAGCAGTTAACCAATAAAAACCTATAGCCAAACCTCAAAATGCATACCGAAATGCAAACGTTCACTTATGTACATATAAATGTTTAATATGTGTGCCGTACTCTTGCAAACGTTCGAATCGTACGAGTTACCTTAGGGGTATAGTTATGCAAAAACGACTGCATTATACTTTGGTGCTTTTAGAAAGAGAGTTCCGTGAATTGGTTTTCGTTTTTTGTTTTTTTTTTTGTTTTTTTGTTTTGGAAAATATTCAACCAGCCAACCATTCCGTACGTACGTACACATTCAACTTTACAATATGCATGCACGCAATATCAACGCCAATGTGCAATGCACATATATTTCATTGAATGCATTGCACTTTGAAGTGTGTGTTCCCCAACGGACTACTAAATGAGACTTTGACTGTTTTTGTTATTGCCATTGTATTATTAAATACATACTGTGGAAATTGTTACCAACACTATTTAGCTAGTGCATCCACTCGCACTATTCTTCTTGTTAGTTCTTGGTCAAATGCCGTACGCTATATATCCCAGCTATACATAGCGTAACAATATATCCACCCTTCCATAAACTTTCCACAACTTTTAGTAAAATTTGTTAAGCAACTACTTGAGCTTTTCCCATTCGCTTTCGCCCTCATTCTAACAGTTGTAAAATAATCGCAAATTTTTTATTTTAAACGACATCATCGTACGTTTTCTTTCATTTGTTTCATAAATTGTTATGCTTTTATGGTTGGTAAAATTTAATTTAAAGTGCATCGAGGGAATTTTCGTTTTTTTGCTTTTTTTTTTTATACATTTATGCTCTACAATACATTCATTCTTCACTCATACGCCATGGTGCTCTGGTGAAATTAATTTTAAACAAGTGAGAAAACTTCATTTGTTTTGGCATAAAACTTGAATGATTACGCGTTTGAAAAGGCCAGAGAGAGAGAGAGAGAGAAAGAGAGAGAGAACGAGAGAGTATGACACTTGAAAAAATTGCAGAAAAAATTGCATTCTAATAATTTTGAAGTTATGATAGACTTTATTTATACATACGGTTACACCCTGTATATTCACCATGTATGAAGTGCGATGAAAAATCAAATGCCGCCTACTTTAAAATAAAACATAAATAAGCTCGTAGGCAGATAAGTAAGATGCAGAGTGTCTAGATGCGGCGCATACATATCTGTTAAAAAATATATCCATTTTTAGTTTATAAGATGGTAAAATATAAATAGGGAATTCTATTAGCATGATTTGCGTGTCCGAAATTATGATATACATTTACAAATTAATTTCATTGAACGATTTATAACATGTGATATATGCATATGTAATAACAGAATCAATAATGTATGATATGGTAAATGTGTGTGTGTATAGCACACAAAGTAAGAGTTCGTTCGTTTCCTTTCCCATTGCACGATGTTAAAAGTTCTATCACCGACAGACGGATATGTAAGCAAATGGCCATTTTCTTTACAAAACAGTCAGGCGAACCTCTTTGTGAATCGATGTAAGTTTATCTGTCCGTCCTGTTTCTTCGTGTTATACTTAGAGACGGCAATTGTTGGGACATTTTGATGTGAATTTGGTACACTGACGCGTTTTGGCTCAAGGACGAACGTCATTGAGAATACTTCTGAGGTAGACCGGTGCAGCCAGTAATAGCCACTACGCTCTGACGTTGGAATGTGTTTAAATTATTTCTACAAACTTAAATTTTTTGTGCTGTGGATTCACTTGGAATTTCTTAAAAATATAATAAAAATTCGGAAAAGCTCTTTCTTAGATTATAACAATGCATGTTGGAACTCAACTACACATAAAAAAAAAACCCTCTGCGTGTTACACATGCCCGCAGACATTTAATACACACTAGCGAGATGAAACGAATTTGGTGCTTCATCAACATGTCCGTAAAGGACAGAAACGAAAACAGAGTATTAGCTATATGTGTAACGCTTGTGCACGCCATATACATTTCCCTAATAGAACGAAAAGCAAAAAAGTGCTCGAATTTGAAACATACGCGTTTGCCTTTGGGGTTGAGTATAACACATCGTTTAGATCGCGGGACGGTTCCGTTATGTTTTTGTAAACAGCTAACTGCAGCAGATGGGTAAGCATCACAAACTCAAATGTCGAAATATTGGAGCGTTGTATTAATTCACGTGTAGTTCAACACATCGGTTGCTTGCTCCAGCACATAGATGGAACGCATAGGTATTGGCAAACAAGGCAAAGCGAAACAAAATCAAACGCTTCGTTGTTCAAAGACCCTATGATTTTTCTGCAGTAATGCAAGGCAAGGGTTTTATCTTTTTAGCGTAGTCATGCACAATGCATATGCACGCATTGTGTTCAGCTCTTATGTGCATACGCCGCATGTACCATATATTTCCCTGATCAACGAACGAGCAAGCAATAACATGAACAGCGAAAGAGATCGTTTAGTACCAGTGTTCTCGGTACTTTTCTGTTCTCTTATTGATAACCATCAGACATCAGAAAGCAGACAGCCCAGGTTTGCCCCTATTGCAAAAACAAAACACTGAGACACATGTCGATGGCTACCACTGCAAAATTCCATAAACGGAAGTTCGATTTGCTGCTCTATTAATCATATTCTCCATTGTTACCTGCTGCAAAGGGAAAAAGATTTGGATCAAAAGATGGGATGGTTGTGGAAATTGAAGCGTGACCTGATGATTTTGAGAAATCTTTCTATAAAAAAGTTAGAGAACCGTTAGACTGATTAGACCGAAGCAGTTTACGTTGATGAATAAAATTGAATCGCGTAAAAGGAAGTGATATTTTACTTGGGTTGGAAACTTTTCAAACAACCCCCGTATGGGCAGCTTGAAATTATGTTTCGCATTACACTTCTTCTTCTTCTCTTTCTGATAATCTTCAATTTTTTGAAAGCGTAGAATTAAAAAGACTGGAAGTTGTTTTTAATAATACGCCCGTTGTTCTTGGTTTCCTATATACCGAGTTATTGAAGTCAGCTCAACAATATATTTAATCTGTTGTTCTCCTCCTTCCCTAAGCTATAATGCGTGACATTTGATATCAAAGTGGTAGCACTAAGCCTAACGGGAAGAGATAATAGAAGACAAGCAATAGATAGAATCTACTGTTCTCCCTTTCTAACGGTTCTTATTTGAAAGAAGAAGGAGAAAAATGTTATATGATGACTAGCAGTGCCTTACGATTTGCTAGTGTTTCCTGAGAACAAACTTTGTTTTTTTGCATTAAAATTTTCCATAAATATTTCTGTAAATCTATTTTCAAATATATTACAAATTTTAATATATTAAATAAATGTTATACGTGTAGAAAATAATGTTACTCTCTGACAAATGTACATTGTTACATACTTAACGATATGTGTATATACCACAGACGAACATATGTTAGGTTTTCGTTTACTCTGCTGCTCTTCTCAGCAAGTCACTTGAAAGAAAAATGTTGATTATCATGAACTAACTACATATGCAATTTGCTCACATTTTTCATAAAAATTTTCATGTATGTGAATTATTTATTTATTTTTTATTCTTTTTTATAGACATTATTTTTCAACTCCTAACACATATTTACTTGGCAGTGTTTTTTCTTTCTTCCGTACATGTATGTTATATAAAATATAAAAAAAAAGAAACAAACAATTTTCTCTACTAGAAATTGGAAGAGAGAGAAATCCTTCTGCATTGCATAGGATACTCTTTCGAAGCTTTGCTTTAAGCAGAAATAAAGGAAACGTTGCTTGCTTCTTATCTTAGTTTAGCTTTAATGAAAGTAATCTAAATGCATTGTCTAAGAAATTTTAAATAAAACATGGCGTACATATGATTTGCAAGGGGAAATAAATTATTACGTCATACATTTTACCCTTTCAACTCTTCCGTGCCAACGGACCGGCGTCATACTTTAGCAGAATATAGTCCAGGTAGCCTTCGCAAACCAATAAATGACTGCCGTACATAGACGGCGGCAGCCGCTGTGGAGCACCAAGTGGTTAGTCTATACAGACGGCATCAGTCGCGAAGGTGTTAAAAACGCTAATAGGATCTTTATATGGCAGTTGCTGTTAATCAGACGTGAAGCATAACTTGACGCCTGGTATTTGAAGCTAGTGCACGTGTAAAGCGCTGAGCATAGTGCGTAATGCAGAATAGTTTTTTCTATGCCACGAAAGCATATTTAGTTAAATCATATTTTGGCATTTGAGTGCATGACGCACGCTGCAAATGCGTTCATTGTGTTTGGGGCTTCAGAAAATATTTTCGTTTTCTTTGTATACCATAGGCATTGTGCACAGCGTACTGCGAGAGCGTACAAAATTAGATATAGTTTTGGGTGACTGTATTTCTCTTCGTTTTAGAACAAAGATTAAAACACCGCACATAAGCCACGTTCAGAAGGGGTAATTAAATATATGTAGAACCGCTTATCAGAAATGAGACGATGTTCACTGAGATATGCAGTTGCAATAAATTTCTTCCCCTTTTATTTGGTCGCGCCATACTCCCGCGAGGATCTATGCAACTTTGTTAAAATATCGCAAACAAAAGTCAAAACCGTTTTATAGCGATGCTTCACATTGTGTTGAGCGGGAAGTGGCAAAAGCTTATTGCATGAAAAAGTAGTGCATATGTGATTTCATTTGCCTTGATTGCCTGTGCATTTTCATGTAACGCAACACCAGTCTGAATAGCTATTCTAATGTAGTACGTATGCAGGAACTAAAAGTATACGCGTAGCTACAACAAGGATACGCATAACCATAAGACCAGGTGAATATCGTATAAACCATGTCAAGCTTTTTCATGCATTTCGCGAAATCATGGGCAGTGGGAGACTTTACACATGATGTTCAATAGTTTCGACGAACATTCTTTAAGAAAATATATTTTTAACACTTCACTCAATAAGTTCGTAGGATGACATAGAGATGTCGTCAGTAAAATAAATATGACTTGCAAACTAAAGAATGGATTGTTAGAAAATGTTCACACCATCCTAAAATCATATGGATTCTTCGATAGTCGTTTTATATTTCGATGTCATCCTACGAACTTAATGAACGAATTTTATGAAACGAAATGGTGGGCAGATTTCAATCATACTTAAGGTTGTCGGTCATCATTCGCATATATTTTTGTCAAATGTTTTATGTAAAATTCAAACGGAAAGCGGAGCTAAAGTTAACCTGCAGTTGACAGACCATCACGATTGCCAAGCACTAACCTCTCTACATCTATACCTATATATCCTTGTCATTAGCTTTAAATTATTCAATAAAGAATAACATCAAGGTATTTAAAAAATTAAAGGGAATCGTTAAGTTTACAACGCCCGACGTATGTTGTGGTGAGGAAAATGTCAATTTCCATAGTGGATTCTTTCTTGAGAAGGCTTAGTTGCACAGCATTGTCCCTCGCTGTCTATTAGCTTTTGCCAGCTTTCAAGAAAGTCAACCCGTGAGTTGCCAAATCGTGCTGTGTTGTGCTGCGTCCATCGGAACAATCGTTTATCAGAACAAGCAATGTCAAGAAAACACGGCCGGCGCGGCAAAGCATCCCACTTCTAAACATTTTCAGTACGACTTTTGCAAGCCAACAAGCCGAACACAGATGCGCGAAGGGTCCCTCTGTCTATCCGATGAATTGGATTTGCTACTTGAAAACAACACAGCCTTCGAACGAACAGCCTTTCGACGTTGAGCTTCAGTGGGAGATGTGACTCAGGAAAATCTCTGCATTTATTAAAATGCAATTTGCGATCAGCTGTCAAACTTTTTTCAATTTTTACAAAATGCATACATTAGTGTCTAACTGCGTATATATTTTTTGTATTTGCATTGGTAAGTGTGTGCATGTATAAAAACGACTTTTATTAGAATTTTGAAAATAAGAACACACACACACACACATACATACACTACACACTTACCCACACAT